>JBAGKK010072764.1:0-50776 GCA_037177015.1 Euceroptres primus
AAAATTGTTCACATAATTAACAATTTTTGTAATTATGAAAAATATGGCAGCAAGGAGACTGTGGTAAATCATTTCGACTTGATTGCACAGAAAAAAATGAAGCCTATTCATGAAAATTGGGTTAAAGAGTGCATTTGTTTATAAAAATTATTTAAATAATTATTGTTGAAGTCTCATGCGTGACGGTCCGATCAAAAAACATATTCGCTCAAGCAAACATCGAACATTTTAATATGCAGATCTGATGCCCAGTACAGCATTTGGTATAAGTTTTCGGAAATTGAAAAGAAGGGTACACATTTTTCCAGATATTTCAGAAACGGATAATCCGAATTAAATTTTTTTTCCATATAATTATTCTTCATGAAAAAACAAATAAATCGACCTATTGTTTATTAAAAAAAAGTAAATATGTCCTAAATTATAGAGCATTGAAGTTTCAGTACATTTTTAGCACTTTTTTTCAGTTTTTTGAGAATATCTCAAAACCCGTCATAGATATCACTAAAATTGTTAAAATTGTTAAACAATTTTTTATTGCAATAAACATATTGCATTAAACAATTTTAATTGCAAATATCTATTAAACTAGACGTGATAGCAATAAACGGAAGCCAGATTCGTGTTCAGCATTGAAAAGTACTTTGGAAATGATATGACGCATTGAGCGAGGACATAGGTCATTCTTGTTGGTCAGTGATATTGAATGCATTTTTCAGTTCCAATACGTCGATTAATCACAAACGTTTGTCTTGGAATTTGTTTCTTTTATATATTTTTTTATAATAGGAATTTCATTTTTCGTTGCAGCCCTGGTCTCGTTTTTGTGATTGATGACAAACGTAGCTAACGAAATAAAGAAGAACATGGATCAGTCAAAAGAACCATGCTATGGCAAAAATGAACACTAAGAATCACTACAATTACAGAATTGTCTTACCTTGACATAAACTGTATGCTGAAAAGATTGAAAAAAAACTTTAATTCGTGTCGCTGTAAGACACTATTTTTTAAAGTTTAATTTTTGTAAAGCTTAATGGCAATTTTAATTGAAAATGAACCAGAATAATATTCGTAAAACTTTAGAATTCAACCTCCAACAAAAAATAAAAAATAAATTCAATGTACAACAAAAAATAAATAAAAAAAAAAAACAATGCCTTCTCATATGATGATGAGAATGTAACTAGATCTCTTCTACCCATTAACAGTTTCAGGAGACTTATAACGAGCACTTGGATCTTAAATATCAGAATCTACTTTCTATATAAAGATAAATATAAATAAATATAAATAAAAAGTTACTCTACTACTTTCCTTGTAAACATGGCACAGTTTTAAGTTCATATTTATGAACTAAGCTCACTCAGCCTTTAAATGTTAATACAATATCAATTCTGCCATGCTTGTCTTTTTGAAACTAACAAAAGAAAATCATTCTCACCAATAAGGATCTCAAAACCAAAATCTATAATCTACACACTTGTCTTGTTAGTGATTTGTTTTTTTTTTCCAAAAATTATTTTGTCTAACGAGAATCGTTCCTTACAACAGAAGCACACTATCGTTTTTCAGTCGAGGAAATTGAGTTGCAAAAAAGATTAAAAGACTCACCTTTAGTTGGTGCGGCTACCCTGTTTTGCACTGTCGATTGAATCGGATGTTTGTCGTAGTTTGGATCTTCCACCTCCTGGCATCGGTAACTCAAGTTCCTCAGAATGCAAACACAATTTTCGACTATTTTGTTCCCGATGTTCGACTTCTCGATTGCTGATCGAACGACGTAAAAAAGAGCGTCGACAAGTCCTTCGCATTCGCGCAATTTTTTTCTCGCGTACTCACCAGCGCTCGAGACATTTCTGAGGACACCTGACGCGTTTCTAAACACGGTTGACCAACAAGTTTCGCCACTGGAAGAACTTGGATCCCATCCACTGTGGGGAATAATTATATTATTCACCACCATCGTTACTCCATCGTCAATAATCGATCGTTTCAAATCCTGCAACAAACATTGAAGGTGGATTTATTAGAATTAAAGTAGAATAGATTCAAGGACTCATGCTTCAATTTTTAACTAAGTAGAATAAATTCAAGGACTCATGTTTCAATTATTAACTAAGTAGAATAGATTTAAGGACTCATGTTTCAATTTTTAACTAAGTAGAATAGATTCAAGGACTCATGCTTCAATTTTTAACTAAGTAGAATAAATTCAAGGACTCATTCTTCAATTTTTTAACTAAGTAGAATAAATTCAAGGACACATTCTTCAATTTTTAACTAAGTAGAACCCTAGCGGACCGCAAGGGTTCTACTTAGTTCTACTACCCTGAACGCAATGGTTACGCTACAGCGTAATCATAAAGTAATCTTAAAGTAATCTCGCATTATAATTAATAAAAGCAACAAAATAAATATCTAAATTGTTGCAATTATAATTGTACGTTAAAATTGATGTTAGAAGGTAGTGCCGTAATTGCAATAGGTTTTTTTCAGCGTTAGAAATTTAAAAAACGTCTTAAATTCTGATAAAGGCGACTTCAAGTGCATCGCAGTACATCGCTAGCAGCATTACTTTTCGGGACCCCCCCCCCCTGGGGGTTTAGAAAAAAACTCAAAAAGTTTTTAGATTTGATTTTCCGGGAGAACGGTAGGTCGCAGAGAAAAATTTTTTGAACAAAAATTTTAGAGGACTCTATTATCTACAAATTATCTTATGTTGTTGCTGCGCTACAACCAAAAATACATAAAATAGAGGGCACCAAAGTTGACAAAAATCAGTTTTTGCTCTTTTTCAATCCGAAAAAAAAAATATTTTTACGGTCGAAAGGAATGAAAAATTGTAGAGCAGGGAAAAAACTTTAAAAATAATCAGAAAGTTTTTTTCTTGTGATGCACCGTTTTTGAGATACGGCGCTTTGAATTTCTAATATCAGGATATATCCTAAGAGGTACAGAAAATTTGTCTTTTTTTTTTGTGAAAAAAAATATCCGCAGCTATTTTATTTCATAAATCGTTACCGAGGCATTTGAATAACCTAAAACCAAAAAGTCGGACTCCCCCCGCCCCTTTTGCGTTTTGATAAAACTCAAAATGTTTTTGGATTTGATTTTCCGTGCCAACAATATGTTACAGAGAAAAATTTTTCAAACAAAAAATGCAGAGGACAGTATTATCTACAAATGATCTTATGCAGTCGCTGTGCTACAACCACAAATGCACGAAATAGAGGGCGCCAAAGTTGCCGAAAATCAGTTTTTGCTCTTTTTCAAAAGAAAAAAAAATTGTTTACCATCGCGGTAATTCAAAAGATGTAGAGCAGGAAAAAACCTTTACGATGAATATATTTTCTTTTTCAACTGCGCATGTACCGAAAAGCGTGGGTCTATTTAAAATTACAAAGTATAAACTTGTAATATTACACTCGTCGCCCGTAGAACTTTGTATAATTTTTTGTGAAGAATCGAATGGCGTTATTAGTTTTTCCATATCTCGCATTTTTAAACAATTTGTTTAAAAAAATTGTTTAAACAATTTAAAAATATTTTTTTCTAGAAAAGTCTTCTTTTACTTTTTATGCTATTAGAAATGAAGCCTAAAAAACAATAAAAACAAAAAAAATGTCGATAGACTTACACGGTTTTGACCGCAGTCGATTTTTGACTCTATGTTTCTCGAAAAGTATTAACTTTTTCAAAATTTTGTTTATTGAGATCTGAAGAGCTCCATAAAATTTCGAATGTACTTTCTCAGTTTTTTTTTATTTTAAGAATTCGATTTTTTAGAAGGTTTTTTTGCTCTCCTGAAAAATTTGTCCCGATGGACTTTCATGCTTTTTCCGCGACACCCGTCATTTTTTAATTCAAGTAGCACAAGTACAACTCAACGCAACTGTCCGAAATTCAAAATTCGTGTTTTTCAAATTCCATCTCCAATAGTTTTCTTAAGTGTAAAATACAATTTTTCTTTCGAAGAACTATAATCTGCACAAATAGACGAATTATAAGTTCTAAAGAAAAAAACGAAAATGCAGAAGCACCAAATATTTTTCAGTTGGAAACATTTTTTTTTGGTACCGATTTTTCACAAATGCAAACTTTGAAAACTGGAAATTTGCGCTGAGATGTACTCGGTAAAGATAAGAAATATCCCATCAGTTAACGTCTTTTGTTCCGATCAATACATTTCGAGAAAAAAAATGTTTGTGTTTGCAAATTCTTCTTTAATACCGATTTTTCAAAAATGCTCACTTGGGAGCGTTCATTAATTACGTAAGAAACAAAAGAGTAAATGTGAGGAAGATAAAAATAAAAATTGCGAAAATATGAGAGAGATGAAAATAAAACATTAATTCTTTTGTTTCCTTACGTAATTATTGAACGCTCCCTTTTGAAAATCAAAAAATTGTGTTCAATTGTTTCGGCGAGGACACAATCTCTGAATAATATTACTTTTTGTTATTAGTTCTTTATTCATATTGTGTTCTTTTTGTAAAAATGTGTAATTGTGTATACAATAAAATTGTTATTACACGTGACAATTCATTCTTGTTATTTTCCCCAATTTTCTGCCTAAGAAATTGTCATAAATTATCATTTTCTTATTAAAAGCCTTCAAGCGAGGCAACATCGGACAAGTGGAGTAATTTCGGACAGCCCTAAATTAATCGTTTAAATCACTCAAGGTTGTTTTAACTAGGACCTGGAACCAGTTAAAACCTAAACTGATTCCAAATTCCAGTTGGAACCGTTTTCAGTAATTTAAAGTTTAAATTTAGGGCTGTCCGAATTTACCCCACATGTCCGAAGTTGCCCCGTTTGAGGGTAAACAATTTTATATAAACATTTGTTATTATTGTTTAACATCATCATTATAAATTTGAATGTTTAGTTTCATAATAATTCAATTTTATATGAAGTGTAATCCCTTTAAAAATTGAAATTTTTTAATATATATCATAAAATTTTGAATACTTTTTAATATTTTATCAACAATTCTTTGTGAAGGAGTAATAAGATTAACTTGATTCGATTAATGAAAAAAAGTTTCTCATCGCAGTCGCATTTCTTATCGCAGTCGATAAAGTTTCATTCTTTAAAACGTAAATTATTATAATTCAAAGAATTTTCGATGAAATTTTTACGATATCTATGCAACTTTGATAGATTAGCATTTTCTATTACATTAATGTTATTATTTAATACATTTGCATTTTAAAATTTTTAATTTTATTTGTAACCCTAGACAGTCACATTGGGTCAGTATGACCCCGAATTTTTTTTCTTCTGAAACTGTCTCATCCTATATTTCTAGCTAAGAGAATTAAAGAAATAATAATTTTAAATGGTTTTCGTGAAGAAAATTTTTTTTGAAAAACTTGACTTGTTCAAGAATTTCTTTAATATAATGCCACTTTAATTGTCATTTTATCTTAATGACAATATAGTCAACAATGTTTAAACTTCATCCCAGGATTTTTTTGGATTCAATAAAACTGTTAGTTTTCAAACTGCAGCTCATCAAAAATTGACTCGGGTCATAGTGACCCAGTGTGACGGTCTCGTTCGAAAAAAGAGGTGTGACTGGCTAGGGTTAAATTTCGCGCACAAAATGCTACTAGCGATGTACTGGGATGCAATTGAAGCCGCCTTTATCAGGCTTTAAGATGTTTTTTTAAAACGCTGAAAAATAAAGCTATTGCAATTACGGCATTATCTTCTAACGTCAATTTTAACGTACAATTATAATTGCAACAATTTAGATATTTATTTTGTTGCTTTTATTAATTATAATGCGAGATTATTTTAAGGCTACTTTATGGTTACGCTGTAGCGTAAACCTTGCGTCCAGGCTGTCCGCTAGGGAACAGATTTAAGTACTCATGCTTCAATTTTTAACTAAGTGATATCAGTCTATTTTAAACGATATCAAAAGAACTAATGCAACGATTTTCAACGAGTTTACTAATTATTAAGCAATGTAAATGTTTTCTTATTAAAAATTAAACAAAATCTGAAAATTTCCAGTGCAGTGGCCACCATGCATTTTCAAAGCATTTATAGAATTCGACAGAAGTATAACAATTATGAACTTACCTCACACGAAGACAAATTCCACAGCACACCAGTCACTAGTTCCTTAACGTCAGCGTCGGAAGTTCTACGTAATAAATTAATCAATGCTGGTACACCGCCAGCATTTTTTATGGCCCGCTTGTTTTCGTCGTTTTGTCGTCCATAAGAAAGGTTTCTAAGCGCTCCGCAAGCATTTCTAAATACGTCAGGACTATCGTGGTCAAGCAATTGGACTAACGGCGGAATACCTCCCAAACTGCGAGTCTTCTGCTTGTTAGGATCGTCCATATAACAAAGATGCTGCAGATACGCAGCGGCGTTCGCTTTGATTATGTTATTCGGATTGCTCAGAAAACCAATAACTTCGGACAAATTAGGATCTCGCCATCGCAATGATTTTTGGTCGTCGTCTAAAGGACTTGCCATGCCTGGCACGACCGGATGTCGTGACTGAAGTCGCTGCAGGTGGACTTCGTCTTCGAACATTCCGGGCGGAACTCCTCCCGTAAGAGGAACCGGATGGCCTTCTTCGTAACCAGGAACATCCGTAGGCATCGGCACTGGCCCCACTCCAACGTTGGGACCATAAGCAACTGGGCCATAAGGGGACGGAGACACGTAACCATAGGCCACTTTTCCCTCATCTGTAATCAAAATCAAAAATTCATTTACCTTTCGATTTCTTTCTCTTTGAAACTCTTGCAATTCTCCATTAACTTGCCTTAATGTTATAGCAGAACCTCAAACTCCACTCTTTACAAATTATTCTTCACAAATTTTATTATTTACATTCTTTATGCTTTACAAATTATTTGAGATGGTAAAACTTTTAAACGCTTAAATTTTGAAATATCTTAACATTTGAAAATAGAATTAGAAAATTCTGAACTAGAACCGATCTGACACCGTGATCGATTCAAATTTGGATTCAATTTGGATGCACTTTAGAGGATGAAGTTTAGGAAACAGTCGCATTTGAAAAGTTAACTATAAATTTGGATGTACTTTAGAGGATGCAGTTTAAGAAACAGTCGCATTTAAAAAGTTAACTATAAATTTGGATGTACTTTAGAGGAAGAAGTTTAGGAAATAGTCGCATTTGAAAAGTTAACTATAAATTTAACAACCTAAGACCTGTCGAAGTAGACAGTTTTGAAATGTTAGCCTTCGCCTCGAAGGAAATAATTACTGGAATTTGATAGAGTATTCTGGAGTACGCAACATCGTGAAAGTAAAACTAATTGAAAGCACAATGTGTGCTATAGTCTTACCATGTGGGTGTTGCGAGGGCTCGCCAGAATCGTCCATATTCCAGGAATTACTCATTTGATCTAAGATAAATCAAAGGAATTAAAAAAAATTGTCTAGCCTTAGAAGGAAAACTATGCGGGGTGCTTACCATATTGATCTCCAGGACCACCGGGACTCGGTGTGATGCGATAATTATCCTGCAGGGCAGGATTTAATCCTGGATCTATGTCGTTGTAACCTCCTTCAACGTATGAAGCTCCTTTTCGCAAATATTCTGTAAAAAGTATTTTATGAAATCTGTATTTTATGAAATCAGACGTAAACTATTTTTAAAGGTAGAAGTTATTAAAAATAGACTAAATAAATAGAGAATGTCTAGCGGAAACTTTTAGAATTCTGAAATCATTCTTCTGAAAAATGATGGTTTAAATAAAAAAACTCCGACTATTTCTGAAATATTTCAGATTTGAATCTTAAAGATTTCAATGAAAAATTGATAATAGGAAAACTAAACTTACCATGCGGCGTGGGAGAAGCTCGACTGTGTTCGGAAGGACTGTGAGGGCTGTGAGGAGAATGCGAACGTGGCATGTAAATGCCATGTGGTCCAGGATATCCAGGTTGTGGAGGATATCCAAGATAAGGGTCGTAGTGATCAAAACTGACCATGTAGGGGTCAGCTGCATATCGAGGATCGGCATGCTGATACTCTTGTGACATTAACGGTACTGACATATAACTAACGGCCCCTGGGTCCGGATCCATGTGTGAAACTTCTCGTACAACTTTCGTTACTGTTGTAACCTTAAAAACAAAATTTCAGTTATTGGTAAAATGTAAAATTCATCAATCAAATAAATACGAAAAGCTAAGTATCGCATATTGATCAAGTGGGAGGATCAAATAAACTTGAAATCTTGAAGGGAAATGGTCAATCTCAATGAAAGAAAATATTTCTGAAAGTTTCGTCCCTCTATATCCCTCGGAATTCACCCCTTTCCATCCCTAATACTAAAAAAATTCCTGGAAACTACCTAAAATTCGAGACCACGAATTTTTCGATGCAAAGAAGTTTCAATTGACAAGAGGAAAGCTATATAAAATTTTTAACCCCCTAAACGCCTCGGATCTCACCATTTTCCCACCCCTAATACTTAAAAAATTCCTGAAAACTACCCAAAATTCGAGACCACAAATTTTTCGATTCAAAAAAGTTTCAATTGATAAAAAGAAAGACATAAAATTGTCATCCCCCTAAAACTTTCAGATCTCACCTCTTTTCCACCCCTAATACTTAACACTACGAGACCACACAATTTTTTGACCCTTATTTCGCCACACTTGGTCTGGGGGACTGAACATTTTCATTAGTTTATAACTTTTGAACAAATCAACATTTTTAGACTTAATTGTACCGAAATCGGTACGTATGTTCCCGGTCAACAAGAATAAACTAAAAACCAATCCAAAAGATCATTTGTTAAAAAGATAACATTTATTGCAAGATGTGACACGAAAAATTGCTGAAAATGCAGTGTTCCGCAAAAAAATTTCATTGTTTTAATTTTCGGCGTAAAAAAATGCACCAATCCTTTCAGGGAAGAATACCGACAACTCAAAAAAAATATATCGGTTCGATCCGCTCAAAAAAGTTGAATTATGTAAGGATTATGTAAGCTTGCTCAATTTTTACAAACACTTGAATGTCTCCATGTAGGGAAATCCATGTAAACAATTGCAAATCTCCATTATGAATAAAGATTTCTCAGCTTAATTATAGTGAAATGGAATCGTTAGTTTCAGGAATACGGCTAAAAGAAATTAATTACAATAACTGTAAATTTAATAATTTGTAAATGGAAAATGGGCCAGATCGAAAAAGATACAAGAGGATAAGGTGGTATAATAAATAATAACCGGTAAAGATTTTGATCCACACGTTTTATTACAAATAAATGAATTTGAAGAAATTAAAAAAATTAGTACAAACAAAAATATGTACTATCATTCTCCACATGATCAATTTCTCCCTCCGACTCGCTGTCTTCATGTTCAGGAGCCAAATGTGCAAAAGTAAGACGCACGGCATTTGCGGATCTGGAACGACGTTTCCATTGTGACTAGAAAAAAGAGACTATCGATTTAATTCCAAGGCCATTCAGACCATCCCCGAAACCGGACTTAAATCGGAAGAGTAGTGTAATGTGAATGCACAGGAATTTGATGTACAACTTTAGGAATGGAAATCATTTTCGGAGAGCTTGAGAAAAAAAAATTAAGTCGGACGTCTCTAACCTCAAAAGTATGACATTGTATGCCATTGTATTTATGACAATGTATGACATTCGACCTTGACAATATTAATATTTGAAGAATCTTTTAAAAACATTCCAAAAGCAGGTAAAAATTATTTAAAATATGAAAATCATCTGTGATTGCATGATTTATTTGATATTGACTACACATCTTCAATATATCCTCTCGTTTAATAAAATTTTGAACTGACAGTTCGATCAATATGACATTTTGTAAAACATATTGTGCAAAAATAGTCATTACTATTGACTGCTATTTGGATATACTGATGAGAAATCGATTTTCAACTGTATAAAAATCTTCGTCAGCCTAAAGTTAACAAATCTACGTCGTATTTTGAATAGTTTGAATCACGATCTTCGAGTTTTATCTTAAAATAGCAAAATCGTGAAACTTGACACAAAACTTGGAGACAGACTTTGGAACGATTTTTCGCATCTTTAACTGTAAAATATTAAACTTATCACACCATAATCATCTTCTTCAACTCATTTCAATCGATTTTTATAAGCGCAAATTATTAAAGAAAATATTTTTGATATTATTTAGAAATTTTCTATTTTAAATTTGTAGTTTGGGACATCACGTAACCTAACATTTTTCAAACATTTTTATTTATATTTTCTAAACGAAGTCATCTAAAATTTTTAAACTTTCCTAAATTGTACCCTGGTGTGAGTACTTTGCTCAGATATATTTAGAAAAAATTAATTAATCACAGGATATGTGAAAAAGGATAGGGACTTAATATGGTAAACTTTTTGGCAATCACCCTGGAAACAGCCCAAAATTCGAGACCACGAATTTTTCGATGCAAAGTAGTTTCAATTGACCAGGAGAAAGTCATATAAAATTTTTAGCCTCCTTAACGCTTTGGATCTCGCCCTTTTTCCACCCCTAATACTCGAAAAATTCCTGGAAACTACCCGAAATTCGAGACCTTTTAAATTGAAACTACTCTACATCAAGAAATTCGTGGTCTCGAATTTTGGGTAGTTTTCAGGAATTTATTAAGTATTTGGGGTGAAAAAGGGGGCGAGATCCAAAACATTAAGGGGGCTGCAAATTTTTGATGACTTTCTTCTGGTCAATTGAAACTACTTTGCATCGAAAAATTCGTGGTCTCGAATTTTGGGCAGTTTCCAAGAATTTTTTAAGTATTTGGGGTGAAAAGGGGTTAGCTCCAAGGCGTTTAGGGGGTTGCGGATTTTAAATGGCCTTTTCGTTTTAAACTGAAACTACTTACTCTGCATCTAAAAATTCATGGTCTCGAATTTTGGGAAGTTTTCACGAATTTTTTAAGTATTTGGGGTGAAAAGGGGGTGAGCTCCGAGGCGTTTAGGGGATTGCAGATTTTAAATGGCCTTTTCGTTTTAAATTGAAACTACTCTGCATCGAAAAATTCATGGTCTCAAATTTTGGGAAGTTTTCAGGAATTTTTTAAGTATTTGGGGTGAAAAAGGGGGCGAGATCCAAAGCGTTAAGGGGGCTGTACATTCTTGATGACTTTCTTCTGGTCAATTGAATGCACTTTGCATCGAAAAATTCGTGGTCTCGAATTTTAGGCAGTTTTCAAGAATTTTTTAAGTATTTGAGGTCTGCAACTAAAAATTCATGGTCTCGAATTTTGGGAAGTTTTCACGAATTTTTTAAGTATTTGGGGTGAAAAAGGGGTGAGCTCCGAGGCGTTTAGGGGGTTGCAGATTTTAAATGGCCTTTTCGTTTTAAATTGAAACTACTCTGCATCGAAAAAGTCATGGTCTCGAATTTTAGATAGTTTCCAGGAAATTTTAAGTATTAGAGGTGAAAAAGGGGTGAGATCCAAGGCGTTTAGGAGGCTGAAAATTTTATATGGCCTTCTTCCTATCAATTGAAACTACTTTGCATCGAAAAATTCGTGGCATTAAATTTTGGGTAGTTTCCAGGAACTTTTTAAGTATTAGGGGTGGAAAAGGGGAGAGATCTTAAAGTTTTAGGGAATAACAATTTCATGTCTTTCTTTTTATCAATTGAAACTTCTTTAATCGAAAAAATCGTGGTTTGGGGTTTTGGGTAGATTTAATAAATTTTTTACGTCTCAGGGGCCGAAAAAGGGTGAGATCCGAATGTGCTAAAGGGATGAAAACTTTACATAGCTTTTTCGTTTTAAATTGAAACTACTCTACATCGAAAAATTCACGGTCTCGAATTTTGGGTAGTTTCCAGGAATTTTTGGAGTATCAGGGGTGGAGAAGTGATGAGATCCGGGGCATTGAAGGGGCTGAAAATTTTATATGGCTTTTTTCTTGTCAATTGAAACTACTCTGCTTCGCAAGGTTCGTCGTTTTGAATTTTTGATAGTTTCCAGGAATTTTTTAAGTATTAGGGGTGGAAAAGGGGTAAAATCCAAGGCATTTAGAGGGCTGAAAATTTTATATGGCTTTCCTCTTGTCAATTGAAACTTCTTTGTATCGAAAAATTTATTGTCTCGAATTTTGGGAAGTTTTCAGGAATTTTTTAAGTATTAGTGGTGGGAAAGGGGTGAGTTCCGAGAGATCTAGAGGGACGAAACTTTCAGAAATACTTTATTTCATTGAGATTGACCATTTTCCGTTGTCAATTTTTTGGTCTCGCTTGTTTTTTCCAAATCATGTTTTCGATGCTTCGTTTTTTTTAATCGTTGCAAACTGCAATTACGTAAAAAAAAACTATTAAACAAAAGGAAATTTAATACGTACTTGTTGTGAAGTTTGCTGCTTGTGAGTTCGTATGAGTAAGGGATCATCCTGAACTGATAAGTGAGACGAATGTAAGGAATGTGTATCAGCTTGACCATTGCTACCATGGTAGTCAGTCTCGCCTTGTCCGCTAAAACAGAATTCATAATTAGATATAATTCTGAAAAGAGAAAAATTTAAAAACAGGTAATACATACGTGTACTGTGGCATGTCGGGGCCTTTTTCTTGAAGAACACGTCTGAAACAAAGTAAAAGAACACGCATAAAAAAGAGGAAATAATTTTTTTAGGAATACGGTAAAAGTGGAAATGTATAAAAGTCATAATATTGATACTATCGTTATTCTACTCGCAGGCACACGAATAAATTAATTCAATTGATGCTCGTAATGAGTAGTGAGTATTTGCATCAAATGGTACTGGAATATAATTTTATCAATATCTATTTTAATTTTCTTGTAAATTTTTAACACATGCTCCAGTTTTTAAATGTAAATTTGTAGTTTCTATTTTTGCAGGAAGAGTAAATCAACGTAAAAGCAGAATCTAAAGTAAGCCAGGTATTAAAATTCAATAAAACTCCCTCTTAAAATTGATAATGAATTAGTAGGAGAACATTGATTATAAGTGACTGAATCGTTTACTTGTAAATGACCTTTAATTTGTTTCATAATGCATGGAGAAGAGTGCAAATTTAATTAAGCAAGGAAATAAAGTTAATTAACTTATAGACGTAGATGCAAAATAATAAAGTGGACAGAATTTATGAATTATTACTTAGAAAAAAAACACATTTTTCCTGTTTCTTCGCTACAAAATTCAAGGGAAATATAAAACTTAGGATAATTTAAAAATCAATACTTTTCCACGAACCAATATGAAGCACTCAACATTTCATAGCTATATACTACACTCCATAATTTTCAAGACAATTCTACTAGAGAAACATGCTTTTTCACGGAAAAAGTTCTTTCGTCTCTAATGCTGTGCGCCTTATCTTTTCTTATTATGATAACGAAGTATAAAGTCTACTTTATTATCACAACTAAAAATGTAAATATAAATTCTGAAGTATGATCTGCTTTAAAATTCAACAAAATGTCTACAGTGAAAAACGTAATTTTCATTAAATATTTTTTGAAATACGCCACATTATTATTCAATGAAAAGCTTTACAAAATTTTAATTACTAAAATTGAAAACAATATCTTCTAACTTGTGTTAGAGAGAGAGATAAAAAGAGATAAAACAGATAAAATAGAGATAAAATATCAAATATAAAAAGATTCAAAATAGTTCAAAAATATTTCAGAAGCTCGTTTTCAATTGGTCGTCAATACTAAAAGCATATAATGTGATGAAGCATCGACTAATTATAAAGAAGCTTATAAAGCAGTTTTCCACGGATTGTTCGGTTGCAAATATTTGCAGTGTAGCTATGCCTGATTCCTAATTTGAATATTCTTGAAATAAGCAGAAATATTAATCGACCTTCCATATTTTAATTAACTTCATGATGTCATTTTTAAAATAATTTATACTCCAAGCAAATACTTTTTATGAAAAAATATTACCTCAATTATAAATTCATTATTTACTGTATAAAGATTGTATAATTCTTATACTATAATGTTAAATTAGATTGAAAATCTGAGTACGTAATACTTGATGACCTAATAGCTGAAGTACGCAAGAAAAACTGTTTGTAATTGCATTAGAGATTGAATTTATAAAGAGTTAGAAGATACGGGATGAGTAAGATCTTCGTAATGATACATGGTACTATTTAAGTGATATATATGGTATGTGTGAATCTGGAGGGTTTTATATATTTTTTTATATACCTCTATTTAGTTCCAACAATGCAGATGCAGCTGCAGAAAATAAAAAGAGATTTTAGTAGACATTTTATAATCCAGATAAAATTTACGAAATCTTGATTTAATTTAATAATTGGTATGTGATATAATACTTTTAAAGCAAGACAAAATATATTAAATAAAATGAACATTTTCACTGGATGCAAAAGTAAAACTTTTAGGTTCTATCTAGAAAATTATTTTTCTCTAAGATGCAGAAAAGAAATTTAAGAAAAAATTTCATGCAGAATTTTTAAACAGCCATGCTGAAACATGGGTTGAGAAAATTTATGGAGTTATTCCTTCCAAAAATGTCTAAAAATTCTCTTAAAATTTATAAAAAGATTACTCCATTCGGTCCATTGTTAAAAGGAATTTCAAAATTATATTGATAATCAAAATTTAAAAATTGACTCAAAATACTTCGGATTTAGAATTTTTTAAATTTTACCTCCCTATTTTTATGTCAAGGATTTTGAAGATATTTCAAAATAATTTATTCTTATAAAGAACAAATAGGAAATATAAATAGGAAATAATATAATAATAGGAAATATATTGGACGACTAAGAACCATTCGTAATCGAAAAATGAATAATGGAAACAAATGAACAATCATTAAGAAGGATAAAATATCTAATCTTAAGAGCAAGTGTACATTAAAAATTAATCGTAAATGTCCTCGAACTAACAAATGCACTAGATGATTCATCAGCCTTGTAAAAAACAAAGATTGCTTTGAAAGGAACAACTATCGATTTGAGATAATGCGTTAGTCACCTCTGTGTGATTTCAGTTCGTGTAATATTGTGCTCTTGTCTCTGCTCAATCCGCCGGTTCACCAGCCTAATTTTTATAATAAAAAATAGTTTTAGCCTTAATTGTTTTCTATAAATCTGCAACACTAGGTTCATAATTTATTCTATTTATATTTATCATTATCTCTGTTTCTGACGTTCGTTAATAATTAGCTTAGCTCTTTAATTTAGAGTAGTTATTGATCAGACGTCGAGACGACTCGGTCGTAATTATTTGATACGAAGCGTAGAACCGGAGTATGCCAACATTCATACAGCTGCAGGACAATAGACAAAAAGCAGTCAGAATTAACGAATTTCATCACTTTAGATGATCGGAAATTATAAATAAATCTGATAATAGTTTCAATGTTAATTAAAAAATTAGTTAACTTTTCAAAAAATTAGTTAACGTTTAAAAAATTAGTTAACCTTTTAAAACAATATTTGATAATTATTTATAGTATTTATAGAGCATATATATTTATTATTTAAATTTCAAACTATTATTTTAAATTTCAAAAACTGTTGTTCTAAATCAATTTAAAGAAGTTAGAGGACAAGAAAAATTTGTAACATGCTGGCCTTAGATTCTTAGAGCTTAAAAGTTTTTCTGCTGAAAATACAAAAACCACCCTTTCAAACAAATGAAACCAAAAGAAAGTCATATACACAAAACAAATATAAAGTCCACACATAGTTCTTTAAACTTCAGTCTGTTTCAACAATTCTAAGCTCTGTTTCTTTACTTTTCTTTAATGAATGTTATTTCAACCAGAAACTGTGTCATGGTTTGTAGAAACCCAGCTTTTGATGATATTTATTCAAATTATAAAGTAGTTTTAAAATTTTGATTATTTTTATTAATTTTGATTTAACATTTATTTAAAAAAAGACATATTAAGATTTTAGGATAAAAGAAATCCATTGTTTACTCGACAAATGGTTTCCACTCGGTCATTGTTGTAATTACCCTATATTGATGAAATTCATGAAATGAAATGATTTATAAAAATTTTCATCACAAATTTTAATGACTTTAAAATACTTTTTATAAGAGACAAATTTTCGATCGTTAAAAAATTTAAATTCAAGTAATTGGTTTCTTTCTGCATGTAAATGTAAATATGAGTGACAAAGAGTTGAATCAGCAAACGCGGCAAAAATAACACATCCTTCGCAAATCTGCATTCCATCGAAAATCGAAATATATTGAAAATAAACTTCCTCTCTGTTCGAAAATAAATTTTCAAAATAAAATTTTATCAAAATCAAAAACAAAATACAAATTCATCCGATTTTTTTAGCATTATTTCTATTAGAATTCTTGGAGAATTTTAAAATTGTCTAATTTTAGTTTTACAAATTTCTTTTCCACCCAAATATTAAAACTAAAACAAACCAAAGAACAAAAACAAAACAAAACAAAACTTGACGAGAAAAGCATTTTTTTCATACTCACAAACAAGAGTCAACCAGCTGATTGTTTGACATACCAGCTGACCTTCGACTGTTGTTCTCAGCTATCGGACAACCTCACCTGCAATAAAAAAAATTAAAATTAATTAAAAATCCTTTAGAATTTATAAAACTACAGTAATGAAGTTTCTATAGAATAATTTTACTCAAAGGGACTTGAAATTGCATCGTAATTTAAAATGTCGCCTCAATGAAGAAAATTTTTACAACTGCAGTAATTTTTCCTGAGAGGAAATGAACCATCTGAGCTATGTATATCCTTCAATTGATCAGACATCTAAGGTAATTGAAGCTCTATTAGGTCGTAACCCTACGACCAACGAGTCAATTCAAACTCGGAGCATTACCTACTTTATTTTCGACTTTAGTTCTTCAGTTCCTACCGGAAGACACGATCGAAGATCGTAATCGTTAGCGAATTAACGCTGTTCTACATCAGAGAGTGCTTAATATCCATGGACGCTCAAATCGATTCCAGACGGTTAATGCGACATTTTAATGGACGTCGTCGTGATAGATTTTGTTGGATGTCATGCATGACGCTTCAAATTTATAGAATATTTCAATATACATCGCTGCAAATATCGATAAAGCAAATTTTATCGCGTTCTACTTTTCTAGAAAGGTTCTTTCAATTTCGAGAGACACATTTTAATGTATTTTTTCTTATCTTTAATTATTTTCTCTTTCAGGTTTCCTGAAATAAATTTTTGTATATTTAAAGAGTCCCGAGTAACTTTACGCTCAAATACTTCTTACTTTGAAGACTATAATTTCAAAGCTTTTAAATTTGGATCTTGAAAAGTTTCCAGAAAAAAATTCGGACCATTTATATTTCAAGTTGATTTTAAATTTTAAAAAAGAAATAAATCAGAAGGCAAACCCTCTTTTCGCTTTTTTTATATTCACAATTAACAAAACCATGTAAATAAAATTGAATTTTTTTTTGGTAATTTCTTAAAATTATGAATATATATTTAGAGAAAAATTTTTTATTGTCGAGTTTAAATTTATTCTCCACAATCTGAAATGTTTTTGCCGTAAAATTAATCTCTATGGAAATTTGAACGACCTAATAAGAATTGTAATTTTTTGCGCCGAATTCACTGACGTGTTAAATTTATAAAAAATGCAAGAGCATCGTGGTATTTGTGAGCATTTCCGATTGAGACCACCTTTTGTTCAAAAAGGCTAGAAAATTCGTTCGATAATAAACCGGAAGATGACTTAATTGTGTCATTATCCGGTCAAAAATGACAATGAAACGTTTCTCGTCCGACTCGGTTACTCGAGCATCGCGGAAATACTATTCTTTTTTAACCTCTGTTATTTTTTGTATCTTTATAACTAGGTTGAAAATTACAGTCAAGTCTACAAACTACAAGAAAAAAAAATATATAAATACGTGAGACCGAATTCTGTAACTTTCAACCAGTAAATAGAAAGTTATTAAGTTAAAATTATTAGTAATTTGAAAATTAATCTGAGACATTAAATAAATTGTACAATTTCTAGACACTAAAATTAAATTCAGACCTTGAATTCTTCAAAGATGTTTCATGAACCTTCAGTTCTCTGCTGCACAAATATTGAACTACCCAGGATGTAAGGTAATACTTTAACTTCCTGAAATGTTTCACTTTTTAGCTTAACAATAGTTTCAAACTATCGTCTGCAAAGTTTATTTCGTTAATTAACGTGACTGTGGAATCGAACTTAGAGATTATTCTCGCATTATTTCAGTCACGTAACTCCTCAATAAAAATTCCACGTTATAAGATATATTCTGTTTAGAAAAAGTTGAAAAATATTTTTTATAATGGAAATATATTTCAAAATCTTCACTTTTTCAAATGAAAATCTTTCCCTCTGATATATTCCTTTAATTAAAACTTTCTATAACAATTCGAAAGTCAAAATTGTATATTCTGAATTTAAATTATTGAAAGAGAAGATTAATAAAAAACATAATTTTTAATCGTTTTATTATTCACGTCAGGAGATAAAAATCTCATTCATAGAAAGAATTAAAAGAAGTAGAATTTCTGGTATCCTCTCACAAAAGTGACTGTCATTGCGCCAGCAGATCTGGTATTTTATGTCATTTGTGATATCAGTGTCGCCATATCGACGAACTAACGGTAACAGCCAGGCTTTGGAGTTCTGAGCCGAGCAACTCCAAAGCATATTTCCATCAAAAAAGGGAAAAGGAGAACTTTTGCCTCTCTAACAAGGTTTCTTTCCGACGAGTTTTCCTCCATTGTGTGACAATCACCCTAGCAGAACGGGTTTCTGATGAAGATGAATATTTATTTTGCCTCAAATAACAATAATTTCTCAATTTTATATCCTCAAGTCCAAAATTAATAATACAATCATAAAACGAAAATGTATTTACTTAAAGGAAGTATTTGTATTCAAATTTGAATCTAAAATTTGATCTTGAAAAGAATTATTAGACTCCAGTCTCTAGACTCATGGGATTAAAATTTAATTGTCAATCTCGGAGTCTAAAAATAAAAAAGAAAAACATTTAATTGATGAGTAACGAGGTGAGGAATTAATGTTAGTGCACTCGAGCTTTGGATCATAAAACTTTTAATTACGTACGAAAATGAGGACTCGTGACCGCGAACCCAATTTTCTTTCCGGTTCGTTTGAAAGTTTACCTCGTGTAAAGGCCACTGGATTCATGGGAATGAATGAGCATCGTACCAATATCGTATGTTTACGTCCACACTGACGCATATGTGGTCACTCGCGAAGTAACGAACCAACGAACTGGTGGAAATTTTCCCCTTTCTTCCTTCCTTTGACATGCCAACCCAAAATATTTACGTGAAACTCCACTTTCGCAACAAGTAGGTAGTGAATTTCAATTTTTTAAAATTCAGCACCACTATTCCTTTTCCAGCAATATTTTCCCCTCTGAAAATGTGAGAAATGGTGCCAAGAGTCTGCATAAAAGGTTCTCTAAAACATTTAAATTTTTGAACTCGAAATACTTGATAAACAATAAACTAAAAATTATTAATTTTTAATCTAAATTCTTGAATCTATTTACGTATTTTTTTAACATCACAAACAGTATCATGGAATACCATTAGAATGAAAATTCTGATGAAGCAGCTAAAGTACTGATTTAAATAGACTGCATATAAATTAACCGACTCAAGAACCAGCACCCAAAATAAAAATAAGAAATCAGATTTAACCTGCTTTTAAAGTTTTGATAAGTCCTACATGTGATCCCTGTGAAGTTAGCCCCCACTATTGAAAAATCGATTTATTATTTAGAGTTCGGAGTCCCTCTTCAATAGTTCTAGAGTTCCTGATAGGTTATATCAATAGTTCTGGCGTTTAAAGGCTTAAAACATCAATTTTTCAAAATGGGGGGGCTAAATAGTTCCGGCGAATTTCAACGAACAAAAAATTTTCGAAAAAATACCCGTTTCCCCAACTTTTCGGAAACCAATTTTTCGTTGCGCTATCTTTTTTTATTGAAAGAGTTCTAGAGTTCTAAAAAAAATAAATTTCAAAAAATTCAAAATCCCAAAAGTGACAGCATTTTGAAAATTGTTGGAAATTTTTCATCAAAAGTTCCAGGAGCTCTGATCGGGGTTTTGTCCCCCCCCCCCCCCGAAGAGTTCTACCAAACAGCCTTATACCATTTTCCGATTAACTTAAAATCCAAAAAATTATAGGACTTTAAAGATACCCAAAAATTTTTAATTTCCAAACTTTGAAAGTTCCAGGAGTTCTGATGAGAGCTCTGTTTCCTCCCCGAAGAGTTCTACCGAAAAGCCCTATGTTATTTTTCGGTCAACTCAAAATCCAAAAATCTATAGCACTCTGATGATACCAGAAAAGTTCATTTTGGAAATTTTCAGAGTTCCAGGAGTTCTGATCGAAGTTCTCTTTTCTTCCCGACGAGTTCTACAAAAAAGCCCCATGACATTTTTCAATCAACCCAAAATCCAAAAACCTACAGGACTTCAAAGGTACCTAAAAATTTCGAATTTGAAAATTTTTAGAGTTCCAGGAGTTCTGATTAGAGTTCTATTTCTCCTCCAAAGAGTTCTATAAAAAAGCCTCATGACATTTTTCATTCACCCCAAAATCCAAAAACCTACAAGACTTCAAAGATTTCCAAAAATTTTCAATTTGAAAACTTGTAGAGTTCCAAGAGTTCTGATTAGAGTTCTGTTTCTCCTCCAAAAAGTTCTGCAAAAAAGCCCCTTGAAATTTTCTAATCAACTCAAAATCCAAAAACTTACAGGACTTTAAAGATACCCTGAAATTTTGAATTTAAAAATTTTGAGAGTGCCTTCGAACCCTGAAGCACTAAAAACTAACTTTCTCTTTTACTCCCACGTGTCTAAAATTTTCGATTTCAAAAATATCCCCCCTCCCCTCTTTCAAAAAAAAAAAGAGGAAGTTTAAAATCCCCTGCCACCCCAGAGTTCCTTTGAGGCACCGAAAAAAATTATATCTTTGCAATTTTCTCGGCAAAATGCGACGTTGCAAAACATTGCCAATTTTTCCGTATAAATTCAACGCCCTTAGATTAGAATGATAATGAAAAAACTTTTTATAACTATACTAAAAAATACTTTTTAGAAAAAACCATTGTAACATTCGCGTTTTAAAGTGTTTTAATGAAATGAGCTCATTTTCGCTAAAATGTCCCTTGTCCCCCTGTGTGTAACACAATTGTCCCTCTATGTTACGCTTTTTTTTTTTAAATTGAAATCCTAAAAATATTGGGTATCTTTAAAATGTACTATTTTTTTTCTATTTTCGTTTAATTAAGAAACTTTTAAGGGGCTTTTGTAGAACTCTTTGGTGGAGAAACGGAACTTTAATCAGAACTCTAAAAGTTTTCAAATTGAAAATTTTTAGGAATCTTTGAAGGTTTTTGGATTTTGGGGTGACTGAAAAATGTCATGGGGCTTTTTTATAGAACTCTTTGGGGGAAAACAGAATTCGAATCAGAACTCCTGGAAGTCTAAAAATTTTCGACCTCAAAATTTCTGGGTATCTTTAAAGTCCTGTAAGTTTTTGGATTTTAGGTTCATTGAAAAATGTCATGGGACTTTTTTATAGAACTCTTTGGAGGAGAAACAGAACTCTAATCAGAACTTCTGAAACTCTACAAGTTTTCAAATTGAAAATTTTTGGAAATCTTTGAAGTCCTGTAGGTTTTTGGATTTTGGGGTGACTGAAAAATGTCATGGGACTTTCTTATAGAACTCTTTGGGGGGGGGGGAGGTAGAACTCTAATCAGAACTCCTGGACCTCTAAAAATTTTCAAATTCAAAATTTTTGGGAATCTTTGAAGTCCTGTAGGTTTTTGGATTTTGGGTTGATTGAAAAAAGTCATGGGGATTTCTTGTAGGACTCTTCGAGGGGGGGGGGGGGGTCAGAACTCCGATTAGAACTCCTGGAACTCTGAAAATTTCCAAAATGAACTTTTTGGCCATCATCAAAGTGCTATAGATTTTTGGATTTTTAGTCGACCGAAAAATGGCATAAAGCTTTTCGGTAGAATTCTTCGGGGGAGGAGGGGGCAGAACTCTCATCAGAAATCCTGGAACTTTCAAACTTTGGAAATTCGAAATGTTTGGGTATCTTTAAAATCCTGTAGTTTTTTGGATTTTGAGTTGAGCAGAAAATGATATAAGGCTTTTCGGTATAACTCTTCGGGGGGGAAACAGAACTCCGATCAGAACTCCTGGAGATTTTGACGAAAAATTTCCTACGATAATTATTATTATTATTTATCGGCATTTGGAACTCGAAAGTTCATTGCCTCATCTACCCGAGACCGCCACGCGTTTCTATCCTGTGCGTCATCCATCCACTCATTCCTACGATAATACAATTTTCAAAATGCTGTTAACTTTTGGGATTTTTAATTTTTTGAAATTTCTTTTTTGTAGAACTCTAGAACTCTTTCAACAAAAAAAAGATGGCACAACGAAAAATTGGTTTCTGAAAAGTTCGGGGGACAGGTATTTTTTTCAAAAATTTTTTGTTCGTTGAAATTTGCCGGAACTATTTTTGAAAATAGTCAGGAACTCTAGAACTATCCTAAATCTGCTCAAAACTCACGAAAAAAACCAATTTTTCGAAAGTGAGGGGGAGCCTGAAGTTAGCCCCCCATTTTGAAAAATTAATGTTTTAAGACTTTAAACGCCAGAACTATTGATATACCTATCAGGAACTCTAGAACTATTGAAGAGGGACTCAGAACTCTAAATAATAAATCGATTTTTTAAAAGTGAGGGGCTAACTTCACAGGGATCTGCATATGTCAGATATCCAGGTTATTAATAACTTGATCCGAATCATCTGAGAATAAATAATTATAAGGACGATACTACATATTCATTATTACGATCAGTCTGAAGCGATTCAGTGCAGCCATTTAAAGAAGTGATAATGGAATGTAAATTCGCTCGGTCACGTAATTATCGAGATGTCCCTAGAACATGTTATCGAGCTTGTGTAAATACATAACAATGTTTATCCATCTTTGACGCACTCTATAGCAATAGGGGATTAAAGTCTCTTTCGTTAGAGAATTTTCTCTTGAAAATTTATAAAATTCATTCTCTTGTCTTCTCGAGGATAAAATGCTGCGTCAATCTGCAGGACAACTGCAATTTCCGTTTACTGGATAGCATCCTTTTATTGCACATGAAACAAAAGATACGTTACTTTCAAGAATCCAAGTGAATGGAAGATTTATCTGAGAAATATAAAAATATCTCTAAAGTTCATGTAATTGGACTTGAGATTGGCTGCTTATCTTTCTCGGACCATTCTTATTGTTATTCTTCTTTAGATTTGACAAAAGGATCCAAGATATAAAAATCTGCCCGGCCTCTTTCGGGGGCGCGGGCACAATCTCATCTTGAGCGCGCCTAGGGCGCGCGGAGTGGCCGTCGCGCTCCGTTATTTCTTTGCGTAGAGTCAAGTTTATTCCTTATGATTTACTTTAACTACCGTAAGTAAATTTTGTAATTTTATGAATATGAACTTAACAGTGTCATACACACCGAATTACCCACCGTTTTTTATTTATATTTTACAGGTTTATTGAGAGAAAAATACAAATATAACGCTGAAATTATTGAAAATAATAAAAAATATATTGAGGCATCAATGTCTGATGTGTTTCATATTTTTATTTTGAAAAAAAAATTGTTTTTGCGATTTTTTTAAAAATGAAAACTGAAACGCACCAGACATTTGTGCTTCATTATAGTCTATAATTTTCCGAAATTATAGGCATCAATGTCTAATGTGTTTCATATTTTTATTTTGAAAAAAATTATTTTTGCAATTTTTTTCAAAATAAAAACTGAAACGCACCAGACATTGATGCTTCAATATATTCTTTATAATTTTCCGAAATTTCATCATGATACTTGAATTTCTCTTATTAAAATAAGTTTGAGTGCACCTAGGGCTCAGTCTTTGATTTTTTCCACACAAACAACCCTCATGCGTGCTTTTTTCGGCTTCGCGGTGCGGTTGCACGCTTGGAACTGTTGTACAGAAAATGCTGTATCTCCGTCAATTTTACAAATTTCTTCAAAAAATTTGATGAGAGCATTCTTAACAAATGCATCTTTCAGAAATTGAAAAAAAAAACAAAAAAAATCGAACCATAGTGTGGAGCCTTAAAATATTTAACCCTCCGTGCTACCGATTTAATCCCCACTCTAGATGTACCTGAAGTTTTGAACGTTCAAACGAACAAAATTTTTTTCTAAACTCAAATTTATTATGAAATATCGTTCAATCTACAAAATAAAGAGAAATATCATGAGCTTCTTTATCCTTACATTAGTTTCTATAATTAATTAATTATATCAATAAACCAATATTTTAGAACAAATTTGATTTGATTTGACAAACAATTCAAATAAAAATTTCGTTCATTTGAACGTTCAGAACTTCAAGTATATCACTCTAGCTCCCCTGTCACACAGATAGACGACCGACAGTGCCGCTTTTTCAGGGCCAGCATTGTGCACAGCGCGCCATGTCTTTTCTAAATTTCTCAAGTAGTTTGTTATGTTATTTCAGTTAAAACAACACTATATTAATATTATACATTTTTTGTTTAAAAGATGTTTTTTATTTACTGAGATACCTGCTTACACAATGTACCTAATAATTGAGCAATTCTGCTAAAAATTTCAATATGTTGAGTAAAAGATTCAATCGCAACATTCAAGCAAAAATAACATGAAAGTTAGATTCTTTGAACAAATTTTTCGCACTAACTTTTAATGTGTACCGGTTAGGTTTCAGTTTTCACATTTAAAGCATTTTTTGCACTATTACAAAGCACTTTTGACTTATTGAACACTTTTACTCAACACTTCCCGTTTGCATTGTACGTACAATAATTAAAAACATTGAATACCTTTGAAAATCAATTCTCAAAAAATTGGGAAAGTCAGTTTTCACGTAAAATCAATACCTTCTCATATGATGAGAATGTCAAAATTAAAAAACTCAATGAAAATTTAAGTTTTCTGAGAGAACGATGCAAGATACGGAGAAAACTCAGGAGGCCAAAGTTGCTCGCCTAAAGGAGCTCTATAAAATTGTCAAGAGTCATTTTTCCCTATCTCCTGTGGTTCACGAGTAAAATTGACTTTTATACCACGTAGAATTTGAATTCAGGGGAAAAATTGAATAAGCGGGTAAACAAACGAAAATTTGCATTTTTTGAGAGAACGACGTGAAATAAGAAAAAAACGGGACTAAATTGGTTCCTAACCATGGAGATTTATAAAACGGTGTAGAGGATTTTCTGGCATTTTGTTCTTTTAACGAATAAAAGTACAATTTTGTAATTTTTTGAAACAAAAATTTAAGATTTGGACAGAAAAAGGGATCAATTAAATATTTAAATCCAGGATTTGTAAGTTGCAGCTTTCTGAGGAATATGTAGGCACGTTGGTGTGGACACGTGGTGAGAATGTGTGTAACTTTAGTTAGCAGATTTTTCGATTTCCTCTAAAATTGGTTTTCTGATTTCTTTTAAAGATTTCTCCTTGCTGAAACTTGGTTAATATTGGTCAAATGAATATATGTTATTAAGATAGTTTGTAGAGCTTTATGAAAGCTATCCAGAACAGCCCTTAAAAATTTATTTTTCTGAAAAAATTATTTTCAAAAAGACGCGTGGCGGTCTCGGGTAGATGAGGCAATGAACTTTCGAGTTCCAAATGCTGATAAATAATAATAATAAAATGGCCCTAATTTTTTGAGTTTCAGGACAATATGGCTGGTTAACGAACTCGTCCTTTCTTTTCAAGCCTTAAGAGAGTTAAGAGACAATTAAGAGACAATCCATAAGAGACAATCCAGTCCGGTAATTCTTTCGAAAGTTATTGTGTCTACAGACAGACATACAGACAGACACCGGCGTAAAAATCGTTTTTTCTCATTCAGGGAGTCTCAAAGCGTGGAGACTTGCTGGAAATTGGGAAAGACAATTTTTACATAAAACGCATACTTTCTCATATGATGATAAGAATGTAAAAATAGGATTGACTTACTCGTTAAATTCAATAATCGATAAGCATTTACAAGTCAACAATATCGTTTCAAAGCATTCTTTATTCTTTTTTTTAGAAAATCGTCACTCCTTTACGTTGATAATTCCTTTAAATTTAAATTTAATTTTAAATTTCTACTCTTAAAATTCTTTCAATTCATCAATACATTCATAACATGTAAAGATACTTTAATTTGTTTAAGAAAGGTTTCGAAGTTTCTTACAATAAATTTGGAATTTAAAGACGGCAAATATATTTCGAGTTTACAAAAATGTATCAGAGGACTAAAGGTTTAGAGGACAGAGATTTTTCCATAGTAATCTTAAAATAATCTTTGACCTGAGATCTATGAATGCACTTGCAACGAAGGGCAGGCCAAGTGCAAAGCAATGGCTTTTCACCCTTTTTATTCATTGCGCAAATGACTTTCTAGCGTTCTTTGCAGAAAATCAGAGTACGTTTTCATACCAAACTACTTCTATTTCAAGAGTTATTCCGAAAAAAGGCTGGCAATTTTAAAACCTGCAACATAAAAACTTAAACAAATAAAAAAGCTAATTTTTAAAACACACTTTTAAAGCTCAGTGGCTAAATAAAACTTATCACTGACAAATCGTTGGAAAATAATAATGACTAGAACTTCAAACAAAAAACTCCATGCAATGTAAAATGGATTTTCAGCAAAAACTTTTTTAAATCTAATTATTTCTGGATAGATTGTAACCTCGATCTAAAGTGCAAATAGATATCAGAGTAAAATAAATAACCAGAATAATGAAATTGGAATTCGTATGTTGAAAATTGAAGAACCACATGTCCTATATCATCGGTTGTCAGCAATGTAGTCAGAAATTCATTGAGAGCAAGAGTATATTCATTCATTGTCGTTCCAGTTTTCGAATGTATCGCGGTCTGCGGTATTAATGCAAGAGCTCATATTCCCCACGGTCTTTGAACACATTGTTTAGTTTGTTCCACCTACGCAAATTTGTACGAAAGCAGATCACGTAGCTCGACCTAAAGAAGTTAATAAAAGACCCAGTTTTCTTGACACGGTCACTTATTCCGCATTAAGAAAAGGATCACACGACTTTTGTAGAAAACAATGAACAAGGATCGCGTATCCGTGCTTCTTACACTTCGTGTGAAATTTAGGAAATTAACAAAGATTTGCACTTAGTTCTTTTAGAGCATTCATTAATTTTTTTCTGATGATTAATGCAAATTACTTTGAAATTTGTAAATTTAGAAGCTTCAAAATTCGAAACCTCCAAATATAAAACCTTCAAAGAAGTTGACAGTAGCTTCATTTAACAAGGATCCAATTTACAAAAGGAAAACTTTCGGAGCAAAATCAAAATAAATGTTAAACGGTTTTTAAATTCAAAAGATTTTATGTTTCAATTATTGAAGTCTGGCAGAATGTTTGAAGAACCATTCTTCTTATAAGAAATGGAATAATTATTTTTTGAAAAAGATGACGGACTCCAAAAATGAAAGCAATTTAGCCAAAACGGGACAAAAATTAGCCAAAACGGGAAAAAATTTAGCCAAAACGGGAAAAAATTTAGCCAAAACGGGACAATCAAACCCAAAAATAGAGTTCAAACCTAATCTAAACAGAACCGTGATTTTTTAAGGAACGAAAAGAATTCTTTTGTCTTTTCTTTTTGTTAGTGAAGTACAAACTAAAAACCGGCTTCTGGCGGCATAACAATGCTATTGTTCCACGCGACTTTTCCATTTTCTCTGGAGTTACGACGTTAAGGACTGCGGACAGCGCCCCCTACCATTTTCACAGTTTTCCCCCCACGGCGATGATCTCCCGTCACATTCCAAGGAAGAATGAGGAACGTACGAGGCGCCCAGGGGGGTGACTGAGCCCGAGCCAAGACTCGAGGATGATTCACAAGTGCATGAAGCCGAACAATTTGACGAAACCTCTTTTTCTTTTTCTCTATCTATCCTAGCACCTAGCGGCGTGCATCCACGCCTTCTTTAATTTACTCAACCCACTCGAGGTAAACAATCGATCTTATCAACCACGAGTTTCAAGGAAACGAAAATTCAGCTACTCCATTCCTCGTAGAAATTTGTGACTTTAGACAAGCTCCGAATATTAATATAATTTCCGAAAACAAACAGTGAAATTGATTTCCAATTAAAACAAACCTGACATGAAATGCTAAAAATACTTATATTTCACCAGTTGAATGACAGATTCGATAACCAATAATTTCAATAAAAATCCTAAATGGATTGAATTACTCCAATTGGCAATAAAACAAAAATATGAAGTTGGACAGATATTAGAGAAGAGTAATATAAATAAGTGAACAAGAGCAGCACGTGGTATGAATTAAAATAACGGAATAATATGAGACGATTTAAATGCCTGGGACTTTGTTTTTTCTTTTTTTGAGTCAGGGGGAAAAAGGGGGAGACTTTCGCAGGGCGTCCTAGATCTACATTCAGTGGACAACATGCTAATATAAAAAACACAAACACGCACATATTACATTCAGCTCCACGTATGCACCGTCGGGCGATGACTCCGTTTTTGAAGGCCGGATGATACTCCTGTGAAAAAATCCTCAGAGCCAGAGAGCAGCTTCTGAACGATGGAAGAATTGTATCATCCCGCGCCGAAATCCGCCGAGATTCCGTGCATTTCCCGTGCGAAGGTTCACAGGTGCAAAGAAGACAGGCAGGGCTCCGGCGACAATCAATCCATGGCACACAATCGCGAAATCGGTTCGACGGCTTTTGGAGCGACACTCACTATCTCCCGACAAGCCGCTCGCGGCTCATTCGTTTGATTGTCCAGGTCGAGATTTACCCACGGTACACAAGGTGCTGAGCACGTACGTGGCTTCGATAGACAGGAATACGAGGCACTAACGACACTTCCCAGAATTCCGCCTGGTTGCTAGGAAATCGCGCGTGATGACACCAAAATGGCCGAGAACGCTTCACGGCTTGCGCGATTTCAGCGGTTGAGCTGAACACACGTGCGAGGGAGCAGGCGAAAACTCAAAAATCTTTCACGAACTTATCTTTTCGACCTCACTCGCCAACGCCTACACGATACACCACATTGCACACCACGACGCCCTTACAACGCCAAGAATCAGTGGTTCTCCGTTTACAATTCTACCGTTTCTTCGCTGGGGGTTGTCTACACTGACCCAGTGACACTCAACTTGTGTTCAACGCGATATTTTACTGGAAATAATAAGAATATTACGATAAATTACGGAAATTTATCTTCGAGGTTATCTTTCGAGTCCGCCATATTGATTTTCCCTTCAGCGGGAAGTTGAAAATTAGTCAATTAGATTGAATCTTGACTTCAAATAGACATTATATTTTTAATTAGAGGTAATATAGCCGTTACTTCAGAAACACTAGTTCTTTTAAAAGAAATAGAAATTTTATTTGATATAAAAGAAAATTTACCGAAATAACAAAACGCCATCAATGTTTTTCGAACAGACCATACAAAATTCTATTTCCCAAGGAAGCCGTGTAGTTAGCGCGTAACTCGCAATTTCCCATTTTCTTGCATCGTGCACTCCTTTAGGCACGATGGCAGGAACAGTTTCACAAATATTTAATAGTCATGGTAATTTAATCACAACATCGAAAATCAAGAGGTTTCTCATTTCTCTAAAATATAATAGTTATATTTAAATTTTTAGTGCTTGGGGTAAGTCGACTGCTGCGAGTCCTCGGAACCAGTTCTGTCGCCAAACTTACGACGCAATCCCAACCTAACATTCGAACTGAAGGTAATTTATTGATTTATTTACTTATAAAAAGGATGGATGGGACAACGACCAGTCTGCAAACTTTTGTTTTTAAATGACGATATTCATTTCAAATGATTGAAAACATTTTTTAAGGTACTGGTATTTTTATTGCGCGTAAAAATCTGGAAGGCGGTGGCAGAGCATAAAGGCATATTTTCGTTTAGAAGGCGAGGGAATTTTGCGATTAAAGGTGCGAACGAGACGTACACAAGGCCCGCACCCTGCAAAAGAAGTTCAGTTAAAACGATTCAGTTTGTTGACGTCGTAATCTTGTTTAAAAACCGCATTGACTGAATCATCAATTGCCAGAACAACATAACCTCGAAGTACGATTGAAATCTTATTTCAACGATTTCATATTCCGATAAAATACAACTGACTAAATAAACAATAGACTTTTACTATTTCAAACAGTTAAACATTTTCGAGTCTTGATGATAAAATTATATTTAGGAAGATTGCATACATAGCGAAAAAATAGTAATTAAATTTGTGATTTTACACTATTTAAAAAAGTAACTATATGTTTTTTATTGTTATTTTTTTCTAAAAGATTCTTTAAATTCTTATATTTTTTTGGAAATAGTCTTTATTATCCTTTTAATTTAATCAATTTTATTTGCAGACAATATTTTTTAATTTATTTTAGAAAAAGTATCAATATTTGATTAGCTGAAATATATTTATGAATATCTTAGACAAATACTAAAATTATTTAGACGTTTTTTAGATCAACGTGATTGAAATTAACAATTTGTTGGTTTATTTCAGGAATTTGAGTTTGAAGAATATTTTAAATATTTTTAAATTGAATAATACAATTTTTCTCTGATTGTTATCAAAAGTGTGTGAAATATTTCAGAAGAGTTTTGCAATATCAACATGAATAAAAGAGTTTCCAGAAAAAATATTCATTTTAGAGAGTAATTCGAAAATTGTGTATCCTTTTTTTTAAATCATTCAATTTTGCAAGATCCTTTGAAATTGTGAGTTTTTCAACAAAATTGATCATTTATCGTCTTAAGGACTAAAACCATGTAAATTTTAAATAATTTTTGTTTAAAATACTCCGAAATTTCAATTGCCTTAAAGATTCAATTCCTATATTGACAATTAAATTTTTTAAATGGAGGAAATGTGTAAACAATTGTTCACAAAATATTGTTCACATTTTTAATTCAATTTTTAAAGATCGCCTTAAAGTTAATAAGAATTTATATTTCATTAAATCTAAAGTGTTAATATTAAACACGCGTTGCCTTGTGTACGTTTCCGTAAGTTGCTAAAATTTAAATTACCAATTAAATTTTTATCCTAAAATAATATTAAGATTAGTATAAACTTCTGAATAAATTTAGCTTCAACATATTTATTTACATGAGAAAATATTATTTTATAAAAATGTAATTCTAATTTAATTTTTTAATTATTCTTTAATTCTTTAATTAATTTAATTCTTTCTGAATTACATTTAATATTAGATATCTTCAAAGTTTTAATTAATGTAATTATAGCAAAGGTCGCAATCTCATCATCTGATGTACATAATAAAATAGAGATTCAGTCAATGCAGTTCTTCTAAGGCTGTTTATCACGATTTTTGCCACAATATTCGTTATATTCTCGTTTTTGATCAATTGCAATCAATGTAACAACAAGAAATTAATTTCTCAGCATAAAATATTTAATTAATTTTGATGCTATTTACGTAATGAAATAGCCTTAAAGAACAAAGATTACGAGGTGAACAAAATAGAATCGATTTCAATTGGATTTTTGTTTGCAGGGCACTAGAGGATTATCGTGCTTATTATCAAAAGGCGCCGACCTTTGAAACTGCGAACGAGTCTGTGAGTTTAAACAAAAATCAGTGGTTATTACCATTTAAGTCAAATATCTAAACTCCGAGGTCATGTCAATGAAATCTCCCACATCTTATTCTCAAGAAGACTTGGACTTGATAAATTCAGAAATCCCCAATTTGGATTGTTCCATACCCACGACTTCATCTGAAGATCAAGCCCAAAAATCCACGATAAATACCGACACATTTTTCAAAGATAAAAAACGATTCCCAAACACTTTGAATTCTGTAAACATCGACGACTTGCAAAATGTTTGCAATCTCGATTTAATAAGAGAAGATATTGCTTCAGCGAAGAGCGAGTTCGTCCAAAATGAAAATTTACCGATTCCAGTCAATGCTGCTGCAGAAATTGTCCAACCCCTCATGACAGAAAATGTTGCGGCCAAATTTCACCCAGAAGTCGAGAACATCAGACTGCAGAGTGAGAGGAAAAGCGAAAAAGGAGGCGAGCTGAAAACCAAAACCGTGAATCGAAGGGGCTTAAGTTTCTATCCTGGAGACAAACTTGAAGCAAAGGATTTCAACGAGAAATGGTATTCGGCACGAGTCGTTGAGACTGATTGGGTAGAGAGGGAAGTCTTGATTCACTTCGACAAATGGAGTTCCAGATTTGACGAGTGGATTCCAATGGACAGCCCTCGACTCCGAATGTTACAGGCTCAATCTCGTGAAATGAAGACAAAGGATTTCGTCGCGGGGGAGAGAATTCTAGCCACCTGGGCGGACGGTAGAAAGTATCCAGCTAAAGTCAACGCCGTGTTAGGAAATGACCGTTACGACGTTCTTTTTGACGACGGCTACGCCAAAATCGTCAGGTCCTCTAAAATGACTAAGATCGGGGGAGTTCCAGGTGAACAGATCGACAGTGAAGACTTCATAGGAAGCAAGGAGAAACGCAAAGACAGGAATCGAAAGTACCAAGTGATGGACCTCTTCCAAAGAAAGTCAAAGAAACACAACGGAGAGAAACACGCCAAGAAAGGTCGACCTAGCAAAGAAGAAGGAACCAGTGAAGCACTAGTAGACAGTGGATCTCTTTCTGGATCTCACGACGATTCTGGCACTGAAGTTCTCCACGGATTCGAAAATTCAAGCCCGAAGGTGAAAACCTATTTGAAGAAAGACAAGAAGGAGAAAAGCGACTCTAATATCCCAGACAGCGTTAGACCTGAATGGATCGATGGAGAACCTCAGGGAATAGAATCCTTCATCGAAGGACCTCGTCGCTCCATAATCGTTGCTGACAAAAGATTACCACCAGGTTGGGAGAAGCACTTTACTCAAAGAAAAGCAGGAACATCTGCTGGAAAATGGGACGTGCTTTTCATACACGAATCGAGTGAGAAAAAATTCAGATCCAGGAACGACATCAGAGCCTACATGGAGAGTCAAGGTCAGTTTGACTTCGACCCGGAAATGTTTGACTTCTGTATTCACCGGAAGAAGAGAACCAAGCTCGAAAAACCGATTACCGAAACCCCTTCTGTCAAGAAACCAAAGTCTTATACAAGATCAAAGCAGGTGGTTGTTCCTGAATATTCAGCAGTTCCAGGTTTCAGCACACCGACTTCTTCAATAACGCCATCTTCATCAGTGGACGACAATGCTGTGTTCATCGGAGGCCTGCGGGTAGAGATGGCAGACAGTTCTTATAAGTGTCCGAAGGAAGGTTGCTTGAAAAATTTCCGCAAGGAAAATCTACTCCAAATGCACATCAAACACTATCACCCTGAATACTCCAAATTCTTGGGATCCACGCCGAACGTTGCGGATTTAGCTTACGCGAGAACTATCGGAGAATCAATCGATGATATAATTCCGAAGCAGACCCACAACAACTTTATAGAGAAGATCAACAAGTTCGAGAAGAGGAAAGGATCGCATGATAAATCTCAATTACCTGTTTTGCACTCGGCTCTCTCGCCTTCGCAGTTACTGTCGACTTCGGTCCCATCGCCAACGCCCCCGGTTTTGGAGGTGGAAGTCGGTCGATCTGTGGACTTGAGTGACTACTCCAGAGATGAGAAACTCGAATTAGGATCACCGAATAGAGTCAGGAGCGAGAATACTAGACAAGAGAATGATTGCGCGATGTCGCCTGGGACACTTTTCGACTTGAAACTTCGAGAAGAGAAGACTCAGACTGGAATTAAAACGCTCCTGCCAGTTAGACCAGCAGCTACGGATCCAAGGTTAGATAGATCCAAGTCTCTGGACGAGGTGGCTCATAAGGAGAAAGGAAAGAGCCAGAGAAAACGACAATTGTCAGAATATCATTCAGATTTTGTGGGCAGAGCGAAGAAGAGACAAAACACGCAGGATGTTTCGGTGAACTTTGATGATCTAGATGATAGTACCTTGGATGCAGAAGGTCCTGCGACTCCCACGTATCGATTCAGTCGGAGAAAATCGGATGCAAAGACCGACGAGAGTAATGATGCTAAAAACGAAGGAATGATGATGATAAATGGTGAGATGATCAAAGTGGAACAGCTCCGAAGGGAAGAGATCATAAACTGCACTTGTAAATTTATGGAGGAGGATGGTTTGATGATCCAGTGCGATCTTTGTCTTTGTTGGCAGCACGGTCACTGCAATGCAATTGAGAAAGAGAAGGACGTGCCTGATAAATACGTTTGTTACATTTGTCGACATCCGTACCGACAAAGGCCGTCGACGAAATATATCCATGACCAGGAGTGGATGAAGGAAGGGAAACTGCCGAGTCTGCAGGATCGAACCAAGGATGAACTCGCAATCAACCAAAGAACAGCGATGCTGAAACGATCCTACGATCTGGTAGCTTCCTTACTTCAAATTCAGGATGTGCTACACAGTTTGCGAGTCAAGATCAATGTCGCTCAGAAGAAGGATCATCCGAAGTTGTATCTATGGGCGAAGAATTGGGAAAAGTTTCTGATTCCGAAACCCGATATTGTACCAGTGCCTGTTTTCGAAGTTGTTGAGAAGTCTGCTGAACCGGATTCCAAGGCGAATAATGATGCAGAGGTGAAAGTTGAAGGAGATCAAGCTATCAAAGATGAACCAGAGGATAAATCAATCGCAACAGATTCGGAGTTAGTGAAAATTTTGGAAGATGGTGGTACACATTCGGAGGAGTCGAAGGTTGTAAGCAAAAATGGAGATACTGTGAATCAAGACAATAATTTCTTGATGGATGTACTTACGAAAAGCAGCAATTTGAATGATTTAAAAACAGAGATTCCTAATGAAGTTCTTGCCAATGATATCAAGCAAGATTCAACTGTCGAAACAAAATCAGGTATTTTGTCTGAAAATGGTGTTTCGACGCAATTAGAATTCTCCTCACCTCAGACTAAACGTGGCGCAAATATTCCTTTGCAACCTTTTATTCCGGAACCGGAAGCACCTATTGATCCTACGGAATGTAGGATGAGATTGCTGGAACATATCGATCACTTTCAGAGTTATATCGCTTCCAGCTTAACCACCATCGAAGCGCAAGTGCAAGTCTTGGAGGAAATGGATCCTGATACAATTCCAGAAGCAGAAGTTCATCCTCGAACAAAGCAAACTGTTCAGATGTTGCTTCGAGATTTAAGCACCATCAGAAAACTTGCGTCTTTATGTTAATAATTAATTTTTTCTAGTTTATACGTATAAAACTGAGTATAAAACTGAGTGCACTGTAAATCATTCAATTACATAGTATTTAGTTGTAAAGAAATTGTAAAGCCAGTTAGTGATAATAATATTTTAGATTTTGAAAGAAATAATGATTAGGTCACTTTAATGAAATAGTTAACATAATTTCCTTTAGATAATTTTCAACTTGCAAACAAAATCCATTTTTAATGAAAAAACAGAGAAGACTTGATCTGCTTTATTCTTGTACTGATAGTTGTATTATTTATGCTGTTTAGTATAAAGATTCATGTTGTGCAGTATTGCATTCAAATAAAGTTTTTCTCTCTTTCTCTCAAGTGGTGTTTTATTAATTTTTTGTTAACCTGAAAACTAATTTTATTTACAAGTTAAATATTTCTATTTCTGCTAAATTAGAATTTCAAAATTGTTATTTAAAAAACAATTTAGATTTTTTTGTAGGGCCTTTGTTATGAGACAACCTCGCTTATTCTTATATTATTTTATATTCTAATCTTGAATTTTTTGTAATACTTTATAACTTTTTTCTTAACTTACAACTTTCCCCTTTCAGTGTATATATTTTTTTCACAGATAATAAAATTTTACTTAACTGAGGAGGGTCCAAAACTGGGACCTTAACGTTTTAAAACTACAACCGGTTTTTTTTATCATTGACCTTCAAATCCATGACTGATGCTTCACTACTAATTTGGATTTAATATAAAAGAATGGAAGTCTAATTTAAAACTACACTCGAGCCCCGGTTTCGTTAGCACCGGGATAATTTTTCCAGGAATTTGGTTTTCGGGTGAGGGGCCCAAGGGGACTAGAAAGCCGAGCTCGGAGCTCAGCGGAATGCGCAACTAGCGTAGCAACAAAGTGCGCAGTAGTCTACGCGTTGAATTCCGTCGGCTCGCATCAGTTCGTTTTCAGTGCTTTGGTTATGCGTTATATATAATAATTCATAAATAATAACTAAATCAAACTTAACAGTAAAGTAAACGTTAAATTAAACTTATATTTAAAAAATATTTTTCACTCGTGACAAAAATCAAACTGAAATAGTTCATATGGCCCTGACTTGTTTTTCGTTTAGAGAGCTTCAATTTTATTCGAAGGCCATTCAACCTTCGAAACCCGCACTAAACCGGAGCTTCAGTGTATTTTAAAAAGAAACTGCAGAATGGGAATAGAATGTAAAGATTCTCCAGGTCATTCATCCGTCCATCTTCAAAAGTAATTTTGTTAATAAAATATAAAATAAAATTTTAAAAAGAAGCTGCAAAATGTGAACAGAATATAAAGATTTTCCAGGTCGTTAATCCATCCATCTTCAAAAATAATTTTTTTAATAGAATATAAAATAAAATTACAATTACTATTTCAGATGTGGCAGGCCTAGGGCAAACGAGTCTAAATCCTTTGAAGCATCCGGACTTTTTTCAAGTACACAATCTCTTTACTGTAAAAGATTTATTCGATGCAAGAGTACATTTGGGTCACAAAGAAGGTTCAATGGACGATCGCATGCGTCCATTTGTCTATGGAAAACGACTAGGGCATTTAATTATAGACCTTGATCAAACTGCTGAACTTCTCAGACAAGCTTTAAATTTCACAGCTCATATTGCCTTCAGAGATGGTATTATTCTCTTCTTTTCTAGATCTCCACAAGCCACTTATATAGTGGATAAAACTGCCTTAGAGTGTGGAGAATACTCTTACACAAGAAAATGGCAAGGTGGAATATTTACTAATTCTGAAAAAGAATTCGGAGCAGTGACAAGGCTGCCAGATCTTTGCATTCTTCTTTCAAGTTTTAATGAAATTTCATTAGAACATCCGGCTATTACTAATTCAGCAAAGATGTGTATTCCGACTGTTGGTATTGTCGATACAAACAGCAATCCTAATCTTATTACTTATCCAGTGCCAGGAAACGACGATACGGTTTCTGCAATTCAACTCTATTGTGATTTATTTAAAGAAGCAATTTTGAGAGGCAAACAAGTGAGAAAGAAATTTCTTGAGAGTCAGTCGTAATTGAGAGAGAATTTTTGTAACTGTAAAAAGAGTGTTTAATAATAAGAGTTGTATTTGAAATTGCTGGTCTTTTACATACTGAACCTTTGATATTGATATTTTTTTAAGATCACAATGACTAAACGTAATAATTAGATTATAGTTTAAACTGACATTTTAAAAAACTTTTATTGATCTGTTTTTATATAACAATTTTATTCTCAGAGTTTAGAAGTACAAAAATTGCAGAATGTAATTTGAAATTGAGTTTTGATTTGTGCTAAAATATTTTTCAAACTTACTGTTTGACAGTTATCTTACTGTCTCGTAAACGTTGATGAAAAGTTGGTCCCAAAAAATATTGTATTCTAAAAAAAAAAAGAATTAAAACAACTTTTCAATAAGTAGCAAATTTAATTTTAATATATAATTAAGTTATACTTACAATCGACACAAGTTGGGATAAAATCTAAGATATGGAAGAAGCAAAGCCGGGGGAAGTGAAATCCAGACTTCGTTTAGTTGATTAGCCAAGGCAATAGAAATTAATTCTCCACAACGTTTTGCACTCATTTTATTCGAAGAGATTGGAGTCTTCTCTCCAAATTTCTGCAATTATGTATTTATTTTTACATTCTCATCATCATATGAGAAGGTATTAGTTTTACTTTAAATATTCAAGGAAATTTTTTTATCACTTTCTAAAAATCATGCAACAATAATTATTACCTCCCCTGTTTTCTCAGTAAAACTTTCACTCAAAAAATCAGTCTGGATTGGCCCAGGACAAATCATAGTGATGGAAATATTTGAGCCAACTTTTTCAGTTCGCAAACTTTCGAAGTATCCCTGGTGAAAAAATGTTTTTAATTTAGGAAACTATGCAGATGAAATTCAAATTAAATAAAACTAGGAGGAATTTTTTCAAAGTTTTACTAACATGTAAAGCGTGTTTCGAACCGGTGTATGACCCAGAAAATGGGACTCCCAAAATCCCAGCCAGACTAGAATTAACTGCAAAATGACCTCCTCCTTGTTGGAGAAAATATTTCAAAACTGTCCGAGTTAAGTTGATAATCGAAAAGACATTTAAATCAAATGCTTCTTTATCCACTTTTAATTCTATATTCTCCCAAAGTGCTCGTTGACTTCGACCAGCATTATGTACAAGAATATCGATCTGAAATTTCAAATATAGTTTAAAATTACGCGTTTTTTCTCAAAAAAATTCAATTTTTTTTTAAAATTCATTTTTATATACTTTGCCAAATTCTGATAAAACGGTATCCAACATTTTCTGGTGTATATCGAAGTCACAAATGTTGAAAGGAAGAACGAGGACGTCCTTTTCAGTCAAGTGTTTTTTATTCCCTAGTGAACATTATAGTATGAAGGCAATTTATGATAGTCGAAATTATAAATTACAGTTCGAGTCAAATAAAAATTTAGGATTCAGATTAAATTTTGATTTTAATGTAAAATTTTAAAAACTACAAGTATAAATTAAAATTCTTTTTTAAAAATTTATAAAATAGTTCTAGAAAAATTTAAAATACCTGCCAAGCAGTTCTCTTTGACTTTTTGCAATAAATCACCTCGTCTAGCTGAAATTATTAATTTACAACCTGCATTTGCTAATGCGTAAGCTGTATGTTCACCAATTCCACTTGATGCCCCAATTATCCAAATCACTTTACCAGCTAATGAATCTTTATAAAAATAATTTATCGATTTCTTAAATATTAAAATTTTCTTAAAATAATTAGTAATTACATTTAAGTATTAAAAAATAAGGAAATCCATTTTAAATAAATTTTAATTACCTGCTGGTTTACCAAATTTCTCTTTTATGGATAATAGCATGTCACAGTCCAAAAATAAAGGAATTATCAAGTAGAATAAATTATAGAGCAGCACAAAAGCTCCAATTGTTTCCAAGAAACTCATTTTTGAAAATTTCACCACTAGTTTATTGCGTTGATCGTCTTTAAAATAAATAAAAATCTTATGTTAAAATTACAAATTATTATCTCAATTATCAGATTTTTTATTCAAGACATATATGTATAGTTTTTTGATTTTTCGTTTAGTAATATTTTTACAGCCTGAATTAGCTTTTCTCACGTACTTTTATATTTCTATTATATCAATAGTGAATATTTGCTTATAACTGGTTTAATTTTACTGCAGAAAAAAAACTCGTTCTAAAGTGATGTAATTGACAAAAATTCACTGCTCAGCAATTTTTACTACTCACCGTTTCACATTACACGGTCTTTACTCTTCAGTATCAGCTGATAAACTATACATCTATATGTTTGAGGTCAGACTGTAAATCGCTGTAAATATGGAAACATTTGATAAATTTTACCAGAAACTGTAGTTTACGTAAACAATATTCTATTTATTTGCAATTAAAAATTTATTCCTTTTAGAATATAATTCCAAAACGGTTCGATTCTTTTATTTATATCTAGCGGGTTGGGAAAAAATGTTGAGTATATCTAAAAATATAAATTATTTATTACACTGATAGACATATTTTGTCTATCAGTGTAATTATATGTTGTGTAATATGTATAATATGTTAATAATGAATACAATATTTATCTTCCGTATAATAAGCTTCTTTTTCTTTAATGTAGTTACTCAAAGGTCTTCGAAGTACAAATATTCCTGCAATATAAAATTCCATCAATTGGAATATAAATTATAAAATTTATTAAAATTTTCTAAAGGAATATTAATAATCACAAATTACAACGACGGAGTATATAATAAATAAAATATATTTAAAAAGAAAATAAATTCATTAAGAAGACTAAAAATCAATAGTTTTATCAACTTTAATTCCAAAAGATAAAGGATATTTGTAATTTAACTGTCAAGTTATATGTAATATTCTGAGACTCACGATTAGAAAAGTTGCCCCTAGAAGCAGACTTTTCAGTTTAATATTCATGTCTTCTGGAAACGTTAACAACAAAATATAATCAGCTAGTCGATTATCAAATTTTCGCATAACAGAAGCCAACTGATATGATCCATCAACAGGCAAGACCTAAAAAGTTAAACTCTAAATATCAACATCCTCACAAAAAATTGGATAGGTACATAATTAGGGACTGGAATTTGTACTTAACTTCAAAAATAGTTGTTTCAATAAAATACAGTAGAGTTGAGCTATTATGTACAATTTTTATGTATTTTTCAAGGTTTTCTTATCTTTACGCCCAAGAAAAATTTTTGCAGCGTTTTCACTTTACAGACAGAGGACACAATTTAGAAGAGAAATCAATAATTTTTAGATTTTTAAATCATTTTCTACTTACTAATAATAATTGTTGAAAATTTGTACCTTTTTGTACTGCCGACCTTTTAAATAGGTAGAATTATTGTTTTTTTGTGTTTTAAATTAATAAAACGATTTTTTAATACTGAAATACTACTTAGAATTATTATTTAACTGTTTGAGAATTCTTTCTGATGATAAAATATGAAGAAAAAAAGTTTAATTAGGAAATTCATATTAGTTTGAGATTTATCAAACAGAAAAAAATAAAACAATTAAATATCAACATTAATATTAACGAAATATATTTTTAGAAAGATCTATAATTTGTTTAAGATCCATCTAAAATTCTAAGGTCACTTCTAACCATTTAATTTACTGGCCATCCCCAACTGAGCAATATAACTGATCTATAATCTATAATTTAACTGATTCACATTTTCTCCTGGAAGCAAAAAAATTAGCGTTGTATGTTTAAAATGTATGCTAAAAATAGCTCTATATTAAAATAATAATAATTGCAGATAACTTTTTAGAGATAACATTTTTCTTATAATTGATGTTAAAATCTTCAAAATGCAGCACAAAAACTTGATTCTGTCATCGATTGAGCTGCAATATCGAAAATAATAGAAACTGAAAAGTGAGGTTAGGTTCCTGATAGGCATCATATTTTATACAGTTATATTTCGAAAACTATAAATTATTGTGAAATAGTAATTCAACTTAGCTTTTTAAAAAATAAATAATCAAAAAAGAAACAAATACCCTACTGCACAAAACTGAAAAATTAGCACATAGTATAATTTGCTGAACCATCAGCTGGAACCAGCCGAATTGTACCGCCCATCTTCGAATTTTCATATATCACCTTTGAACTAATTAATGAAAGAAAAACTTGCATTTATGAAACAAATTCCTTTTACCTCTTTAATTTAGAAGAAAATCACAGGAAACCGAGAATTTTTTATTACTTTTAAACTATTGAACTGATACAAAGTTTGGAGGTCTAAACAATTTTTTAAAATGCACCCACACATATTTAAATATTTTTCAACGCTTGTACAGAGGTCGCATAAAATTCCACCCGCATTCTCGGTAAAGTAGAAGTCCTTCTGAATCTTACAAGCTAGGAAATTATTATTTTTATCCCCATTATCATATTGAAAAATATACTTAGAGTTGTACATATTAGCCCCACCATGCGCGAATAGTCCCACTCTACGGTACAGTAAACTTTAAAGATATTCAGATGTTTATTTTTTAAGTTAAAAAATAAATAAAAAATCATTTTTTCTATTTATTTTTTAAGTAAAAAAATAAATAAAAAATCATTTTTTCTATCAATTGCACCTTTATAAGGAAATAACATAAGAAAACAAACCTGAAAACATGCTTCCTTGTACATGCAGCATGAATATACATTAGGACCTTCAATATAACAGAGAGGATTTCTTATTGCATCATAAACTGTAAAGTATGGACCTAGAAAAGTAAAACTTTGCTCTATTGTTCCAAGAAATTCTGTCGATTCCACTCTAATTTTCTGAAAATTTGAAACAAACATGACATTTTAACATACGCGAACAAAGTGATAAAAAATAATAATTAGTGAAAATTAAGATTATAGTTGTAATTATTAGATTAATTTTTAATTATTACTTTTAACTTTGACATGAAATCTCAAATAAGAATGAATCATGATTCCTAATTCCTATAGAACTAGGAATCATGATTCCTAATTCCTATAGAATTTTAAAATAAAAAGAAAATATGATGGTATTGCATTTCAGACTTTCAGAGATATTTTTGTTATTTATGAAAACCTTTTAGTAGCTGAATTGTAAATTATATCATAGCTATTTTAAAGATCATTATAGTTATTTATAAAGTGCATTGAGGCTATTTTAAAGTAGACATACATGCAACCATCCTGGTAAGCATCCCCATCCTATATCTTTTGTAATCGTGAAAGCAGTTTCTCCAGATGGATCTAAAATATTCAACGTAAATGGCCTGGAAGATTTCAAAAACCGTCGTTGACTCTCATTTGAAGATTCAATAGCCTGAAAAATAGTCTCTGCCCTCGGTACCTTGACTTTATACTGATTTCCTTTCTTAAAGGTTCCTAGCACTGCAATTTAAAATTAAAACTAAATTAATTCTACTACTATCAGCATTCTAAAAATTCGAATAATATTTTAGAAAGTGATTATTTATACAAATTCGAATTTTTAAAAAAAAGTGAAAAAATATGTTTTGGCATTTGAAATAGAATTTTGAAGAGGATACATGGCATATTTCCATCACAAATAAAATATTTTTATGACTCAAAGAAACAAAATCACACAGCATAAAAAATGTACAACTGGTCAGGAAGGAAGTTTTCTCACATAAAACAGGTAAATTTTTAAACATTTTTTAAAAATGAAACGTAAAAAGGATGAGGTGAAATGGATAAATAAATTACAAATAAAAATAAAGGTAGAAATTTTAAACTTAGATTAAACAAAAATTGAGAAAGTGAATTAACAATAAAAGAGAATTTGAAAATTGGATAATATTTTCCAAGTATAGTTTCAAACGTAATTTTGCGTTTTTTTTATCAATTTTTTTAAAATTAAAAATCAACTTACATGTACTCAAGTCGACTACCCTCTGAACTTCTAATTGCTCGACTCCAGATAAAAAATAAGTTCCAGAAAGTACACTAAGTTGTGATCGTGGCGTCGAAATCCAATCAGAAGTAATTACAGGAATTGGTCTTCTATTCAGACCCAGTTGTTCTGGAAAGTTATGAAATTATTAACAAAATAAGCAATGTTTAAGTCGTAAAAATATTTGACTAATTGAATCAACAACAGTTTTTTTAATTATTTATAAGTTTTCAAACCTCTTTGATTAGGTGGAGAAGTGATGACAGTTTGCTCTGGAAAAACTGGCCTGGCATCGGAAATTCTCTCATTTGAAATAGTCCTTAAATCTCGAAGTTCATTTTGAATGTCTAAAAATTGAATACATAAAAAATGAACATTGAATACATAAAAAATAAATGTCAAAAACATTTTTCTAATTCTGTATAATTAATCTACGATTCCCCAGTTTCTTAACAAATGATTCTTCCTGCTTTTTGAAACAGATTTATTTGGGTATATAACACTCATAGAAAAAAACTAACACTGAAAAATATAATACAAATAAATGATTATAATTTTGCAGAAAGAAAAAACTTTCGTCAATTTTATAGAAAAAAAACTTTCGTCAATTTTGTAGAAAAAAACTTTCGTCAATTTTTTTGAATTAAAAAAACTTTCGTCAATTTTTTTGAATTAAAAAAACTTTCGTCAATTTTTTGAATTAAGAAAATTGAAGCAGAATTCTTTGCTATCCATCGATTGAAATAGAATTAAATAGAATATGATTTCATATTGAAAGTTAGATGAAAAATAATGATTTTAAAAAATACCAGCTTCGGATGGTATTTTTGTAGCAAATTCACTGTCGTTTAATTGTGCCATTTTGACATGACCATCAGTTTAGGACTGTAAAATATACTATCTTGGATAAATCGTTCTCTTATCTTTGAGAACGATAACGATTATCTTCTCTCGATAAATTTTTACGTTTCCCACTTCCTAGAACAATTATTAAAGTAGACTAATAATAAAAATTTTTGGCATTCAATAAAACAATTATTTTTCAATAAAATTGAACTTCTATAGCATCAAATGTATTAAATTTCAAAATAAACCTATTTCTTCAATCACAAAAATCGTTTAAAATTTCCAAAAATTTTAAGATTATTATAACATTATTATAATCAAAATCTTTAAAAGTAATGTGCAAAGTATAAATGGAATAAAATAATTTTCTAAAAAGAATGTTTATTTGAGAAAAAAACGGATAAGTTCTCAGAATTCGACAAAAAAAAAACATCTTTATACATCTTCTTCAACTTTTCTACGACTTCAGACGATTGTTTTTTTTTTGTTCTCTTTATAGTTTCTAAAAGTCTGCAATTTTATTTTTTTTGTGTCAATTGTGAATAGAGTATTGATTTTTACTAAACTTGACGCCAACGCGTGAAATTTTTTAAATGCACCTTCAGGATTAATCAATAGAAAAAAAAGTGAAAAAATGTTTTAGCATTTGAAATAGAATCTTGAAGAGGATATCTGCTATATTTCCAGCACAAATAAAATATTTGTATGGCTCAAAGAAACAAAATCACACAGCATAAAAAAATTTACAACTGGTCAGGAAGGATGTTTTCTCATATAAAACAAGTAAATTTTTAAATATTTTTTAAAATGAAACGTAAAAACAATGAGGTGAAATGGATAAATAAATTACAAAAAAAATAAAGATGGAAATTTTAAACTTAAATTAAACAAAAATTGAGAAAGTAAATTAGCAATAAAAGAGAATTTGAAAAGTACCTGTATAAATTATATCTTACAAATGACAGGTAGTTTGTCAAATTTTGTTATTACAAAAAAAATTTACTTTTTATGGTAGACTATCTAGTTCGACTTAATTTTCTTTTTTTAAAAATATGGCCATTAGTATGTAAGTTGATTTGTAATAAAGGGCCGTGCACTGTTCTTAAATAAATAATAAAAGCCCGTGCACTGTTCTTAAATAAATAAATAAATAAATCGCTTTAAAATCGTCATTGTACTTGAATTTAAAAAAATGCAGCTATGTAGCAAAAACAAAAAAAATGGAAACTTTCTTAAAATAAACAAATACTAAAACAAAATATTGTGAACAGTAAAATGGTTGCTAATTGTTAATAAAGTTGGTTTATCTCTGTTGAAACTGAAAACAATTGAGTAGAGTTTGGAATTTTTTTTGTGTCCTAAATAGACTTTCTTCTTTAGGATCATTTTTTATAATGAATTCGGGCCTAGAGCTAAATATTGCAAATGAAGGTGCTTTCTAGAATTGAAGAGGAAAACATTTCTTCGACCTCAGGAGATTTTTCCTAAGTAAGAATTTGATCAGGCACACCCCGTGTTTTACTTGTTGCTGAATCAGGAAAAGCGGCATGCGCGATTCTATCGATTGACAAGCCCCGTATATAAATTGCGGCAAAAGGTGTTGGTGGAGGGCAGAACGGATTGCATGACCGAAGAAAATTGTCACGCAAAAATTACAAATCTAAAAAATAAAAAAAAAGAAGAAATCAAGCAAACGACTTCATAGAGGGAACAAACTGCTTTGAGTATCGAGCGGATGAATCATTAGAATCAAGTAAGTTTCAATGTTAAAATTATTCTTTCACCCCTTATGTGAATAGAATTTCCTTTTCTGTGCCGGAAATACGCTTACTAAAAAATTTTTTATTTCAAAATTTTTATACAAAAATAATATTATTTTGTGCATTTAAATAATTTTTGAGCAATCAAAAAGGTAAAATATGGGAGTTCAACTTTGAAGTTTAACCGTTTGAACTTTGATCGACACCTTGTAGGTCACCATCTGTTACCTCATTTTTCACACTTTTACAGCTAAAAAAAATACTGTGTCAGTTAATCCAAGAGATTTTTGCTGGTTTGTTATTTATGAGGATTTTTGAAATTTTTGACTGAAAAATAATTGATAAAAAATGAAAACATAAAAATATTTTTATATCATTATTACCCTAATATTTTAATTGTTTCAGAATTTAAGATCTTGTATATTTTATTTTATTTTATATTTATTTTTTTTATTTTCTGTTGAATTTTTTTAAGTACAGTTTTTGAAGTTGAAATGTAAAAAAATTGTTTAGAAATAATGTGTAACAGGAAAATTTTGCTGTAGTAGAAAGACGACTTTTGCTATAGTAGAAAGTCGACTTTTGCTTTTAGTATAATGTATAGATTTTTCAGGTTAATTTTTTTTTCCTAGAGACACGTCTACCAATAATCAATACCGCATTAGCTGATAGTGAAAAATATACTGAAGGCGTTTATCTTCATGGGAAAAAGGACTTTCTAGATTTTTGTTAATTTAAAATTAAAGCGAGTAAACGAGGAGAAAAAAAAGCATTAGCTGCGTTCACTGCAAACTTGATTTAGGTGATTTGATCAGAAATCCCTTCTGGCGACGTACTTGTTGCGTCGACAAATGGGAGCGCTGCTCCAGCAAAGTCACTTAATTGGATTCTCCTGATTGAATAGAACTTCTGTACTGCACATCGTATATATGTGAAATTACAAAATATATCAGAGATCCTGATAACTGACTTAAAAATAAAAAATAGTACTACAGATCATTTTTCAATACGTTTTATCAAGCCTTAATAAAATAATCTCCTGCTTCCAATAAAACTGAAATTAAAAATAATTAAAAGTAGGTAATAACATCGAAATGTATTATCGATGTATGTATTATTAATTGTATTATTTAATTGTGTTAAATAATAACACATTGATGTTATGTATTATTTCATTTCGATGAACGTCGAAGTTAAAATGTGCATAATAGCTAAAGATAACTTTAATTTTGAGAACTTAAATTGTTGTATGACTTGTAATTTTCAAATAGTATTTTTATTTTTGTTTTAATAGTCTTTTTATAAAGAAAAATATTATTTTTATGAATTACGAATTAATTTCGAAAGTATAATTATTTTAAAGAACAAAAAAATGTATTTGAAACTGGTGTAAAACAATTTACAATATCACTTAAGAGAACAAATAAAAAATATTGTATTAGGTAATATTAAAGTTTTACTGCAAAGTGCTTTGAAATAAAATATTGCGATGGATACCTATCGTAAATTTTGCTGTTACATATAGAATCGAATGAAGTTTTATTTTTTATCCCGAACTATATTTTATAGTACTTTTTATATATTAAGAATATAATTCAGATTATAGAAAATTACGATAAAAATAAATAAAAATAAAAATCGTCACAGAGTTTTCTGCTTCAATTAGCAAAGCTATAGGTATAGAAACTTTCAAAAATATTTCTAAAAATTAAATTTTTAGTTTACATACAAAATAAATAAATTGAGAATTTGAGTCATATGGGTTTAAAGTATGCAAAGTACAAACAGAAATGTTGAGATTTTTTTTACTTTATTTTGCAAAATCGATATTTCAATTACTACTGTCTTCTTCAATCTTCAAGGATTTCACTTTATCCCAAGTTTAAATAAAATTAAGATAAATATACCCAATAAAATTAATCATTGGAGGTCTTAGAAACAACAGAGATTTTGTAAAAAAAGAGAAAATAAGTTTTTCTGAAAATAATATTTTATTCTTTAATTAAAAATTGTTCGAGGAAGAAAAATGATGAAATTTCTATGCGGGTGGAAAAGAAGCAAAAATAATAATAATATTTAAGGGTGTTTCAAATTCTATTTCGTTTCTCTTCAGTCACCATTAGGGTGGTTCAAAAATACAGTGCAAAAATTTTTAATGGAATTTTCATGTTCTCACCTCCCAAATTTGTTACTTTTTGAATTTAACCCCCATACCTTCTTTTATAGGGTCCCAAAAAAAACCCCATAAGTGCCAAAATGAGATATTATTATTGGTGTTTAGTCTTATTTTTTTGGCTCTTCTTTGAACGAATTGTTTTTAGTATGTAAGATATTATTTTTGAAAGATATTTTGATGTTTTTCAAATTGTTTAAACTATTTATTATTGTTTATAGCAATATTATCAGAGAAAGAGCTAGAAAATTGCGGTTTTTTCTAGAATTTTCAACTTTATTCGAGTCTACAGTTATAATGAGATAATAATTAATGAAAATCATTAAAATTAATTATTTAAGCAATCTATTATTGTTTATAACAAGCTTCACTTAAAATTAAGCTAGAAAGTTCTGATTTTTCCCAAATTTTCAACTTTTATTTGGCTTTCATAAACATCCTTTTTTTTACATTTCTTTCTGTGTATTGTTATATTTTGCTGCAATAAAACTAAAAAGTTAAAATATTTTTAAAATTTTCTGTAAGGATTGTATTGAATATAATTTTTTACAAGTATTACCGGGAAATTTTGGTGCTGTGCCTTTATCTTTAGACTATGGTGCCTTTATCCCTATAATTTTTCCCGGTAACACTAATTACTTGTAGGAAAACTTATATTCAATACAATCCATATAAAAAATTTTAAAAATATTTCAACTTTCTAGTTTTATTTTAGTAGTAAATAATATGAATACACAGAAAGAAATTTAAAAAAAAGGATCTCTATTGATGTTTATTTATTACATGTTCATAACTGAAAGCCGAGTAAATGTTGAAAATCTGGGAAAAACTCACATTTTTCTAGCTTAATTTTAAGTAAAGCTTGTTGTAATCAATAATAGATTGTTTAAATAATTACATTTGATGATTTTCATTAATTATCTCATTATAACTGTATGATCGAATAAAAGTTGAAAATTCTAGAAAAAAATGCAATTTTTTAGCTCTTTCTAAGATAATATTGCTATAAACAATAATAAATGGTTCAAACAATTTAAAAAACATCAAAATATTTTTCAAAAATAATATCTTACATACTAAAAACAATTTATTCAAAGAAGAACCGAAAGAAAATAAAGACTAAACGCCAATAATGCACGATAACTCATTTTTGCACTTATGGGGTTTTTTTGGGAGCCTATAAAAGAAGCTATGGGGGTTAAATTCAAAAAGTAATTAATGAATCGTATTTTATGATTGATTCTGAAGACAAAAGTGCCAGGTATAGCTCAATACACCTAATATTAACGATTCTATCGCAAATTCACAAAAACGTCTTTTTTTCTTATGACAAATACATGTTAAACTTTATGGGTTTTAAGCAACCCCTAAGTATGAATTGATTTCAAAATAAGAAAATACATAGTTCACTTTTTTGGGGGATTCCAACAAATTTGGGGGGGAGGGTGAGAGCATGAAAATTTGAAAAAAAAATTTTGAACCACCCTAGTCACCATATTCTCCTTTTTCTCACATGTATCTGAAGAATATGCCTGATCATGAAAACATTCTTTGGTGAGCAGGCACATTTTCAAAGAAAAATTATTTCATGAAGAATAATATATTTCAAGATGACAAGAAAATAATGTGAATAGCAGGGAAAATACCACCTATATCAGTTTAAAATATTTTAATAATACTATTAAACATGAATTTAATTTTTATAGTATTTAGATGTTGATAGTAAAATTAGCTTTAGGATCACAAATAATAAAATCAATATGTCATTGAATCAGACGTTTCGGCCTCAAATATGGGTCCTCATCAATGATTTATTTCTAAAATACAAGAACAAGAAAAATGTTGGGTTGTGGAAAGATATAATTTTGTAATAAATAAATAATTTTTTGAAAATGTAAATTAAGACAAAAAAATATATAACTCTATGGTGATTAAAAAATTGTAGAACAATTGTAAATAACGAAAAGAACAAGTTTTCCTTGTTTGAAACACTTTTGTAGAAAAACTTATTGAATTTTTTGGATAAAAAACATTCCTTGATTCAACACAATTAATAGAAGAAGTTAATACGCAATTATAAACATATTGGTTTTATTATTTGTGACCCTAAAGCCAATTTTACCATTAACATCTAAACACTATTTTACTTGAGGTTCGATGCAAGTCCTTTCTTCAAAATGAATTTTTATAAATTAAATTTTAAAATATTCTAAAAAAATTTTAAATTAAGGGGCATAGCAATATAAGCATGGATAAGCTGCCTCCGCCTGGATATGGTTGAGATTTTTACAGCAAGTTACCATTGATGGGAGATAAATTTCCCAAAAGATTATATCTGGAAAAAATTTGACATAAAATGTCAATGTACTGCTCTGAAATTTCACTGGCAAACCAATTAAAACAAATTTACAAAAAAAAAGTACTTAAATTTACCTTAAACTTTAAAAAATTACACAAACAGCGAATTTGTTAATACCATTTGTTTAAACAATCACATTTTTCATAAAATGTCAATGTACTGCTCTGGAATACCATTGGCAAACCAATTCAAACAAATTTCCAAAAAAATTACCTCAAACTTTAAGAAATTGCACAAACAGCAAATTTGTTTATGCCATTTGTTTATAACAATC
>JBAGKK010072765.1:0-27312 GCA_037177015.1 Euceroptres primus
TCCTAAGCTTTACGAAATATTTCCTAACTTTTCGGAAATTAACCAATATATTCGGAAAATTTTCCAATATTCTCGGAAAAGTTAACCATTTTGCTCGGAAAAACAAATATCCGACTTTTTTTGGAAAAATTTCATACTATTTAATCTTGGAAATTTCCAAAATTTTTTACAGTGTACATGAAGTATCCAATAAGATTTTGAAAGAGTCCTAGCACAGGAAAAACGAAATGTTATTTTTATCCTGATTTCAGTGTGATATTTACCTATAAAAAAAACTTAACTTCACTGGGTAAATTTTACCCAAATACCGGTTAAATTTTCTTTTGTTTTTTCATGACAAAACATGTATTTTGAAAGACGTGAAGTTATCTGAATAAAAATTTATCCCTCTAAAAAATTACCTGCAACATATTTCATATTTAGTTTTTTCTGTGAATAAGTTGTGGTAAACTTTAGAAGACTTTGAAAAACTTTGGAGGATTCTGGAAGAGTCTAGAAGATTCTAAAAGGTTATGGAAGAACTCAAAAGATTTTCGAGAATTTCAAAACATTCTGAAACAGTATATTGTGGAGAATTTCAACAGATTTTGAGGAATTTTTGAAAATTAGAAGATTCTGGGATTTATAAGGCCTTGAAATATTCTGGAGGCGTTGAGAAGATTGTGATGGAGTCCAAAAAAATTTTATAACGAGAGTCTGGAAGACAATAAACTATTGTAGAAAATTTTGAAAGATTATGTCAAAGTGCAGAAAATTCTATGAAGGATATTCTAAAGAAAAGATTCTTCTGTAAGATATAGGTATATCTTAAAGCTTCTATTTTACAAGATTCTGGAAAAATCTGGAAAATTCTGGAGTATTTTATTAGATTTTATTGCAGAAGAATAAAACAGAAGTTAACAACTTTTTTTAAATCGTTGGTAACAAGAAAATCGATCATTTTGATTGAAGGGGAATTCCGAATTTTGTGTTTGTGAAATCAATGCCTCCTGCTTTTTCCGTTCATCTCACCAGCTGAAACCCTATGTGTATAGAGTTAAGTTAAGTGTTAAGGGTTCTGTTAGGCAGCTTGCTAGGTATATATAAATGCAGCAGGGGTCATTCGAGTGCATGCAGGTGTGCTTTGCCAAAAGGAGTAAAGTAAGAGCAAAAGTAGCCGAAAGTAACAAAGGTCCATGCTATCCATTCAACGCATTCACCCACAATACCGGAATTTCAGTCCTTCGAATCTCGATTTTCTCAAGCGAATCGGCTCTATTTCCACTGTTTGCATTTAAATAAAACGTGATTGATGTTTCTGTATTTGTATTTTAATTACCAAAAATTGGACGTTCCAATATTTTAAGTATTGTAAATTATAAGCTTCCTTTTTATCAGGGACTAAAACCGAAAACCGAAAAAACCGGTATTTTTAAAAACCGAAAACGATAAAAAAATATTTTAAAAACCGAAAGCGAAACCAAAACCGTTATTATAAATCCTTAATCATCGATTCACAAAAACCGAAACACTTATAAAATAAAGGTTATATCGGTTTTATTTATAATATAAAGCGCAATGAAGTTTAAACTTTTAATTTTTGCTATAACTAATATTTAATTTACGAATGTTCTTATTGTTCCAAAAAACACAATAAAGAAAATATTGTTCTTATTCTATTATGTATAAAATATGTAGATTTTTACAATGAAGAATTCATTTTAAATATTAACTTACGAAAATGATTGTAAAGTTCATGGTTTTTGTCTTTTATTTGACAGAATAAAGTGTTTGATAAGGGTCTTTACCTGGATCGGAACGTCATAAACACAATTTAGAGTTAAAAATTTTGGAGTTTTGTTTCTGTTAATGACATTATATGTATGTCAGAAAATTGTATACAGCTTTGGTTATCTCTATCTAATGATTTCTTTCTTCACACTTGCTTATTCTCTTTACCCACTAGATGTTTAACAATTTTTTACACGTCTCAATTAAAAGTCAGGAAATCATTTGCTGTATTTTCTTAAGGGTATGTGATACATAATGATGACACGAATTGCCGACCGATTTTTTATTTATATTCAGCGAGTTTATTAAGAGAAAAATGCAAATATAATGCTAAAAATTGAGAAAATAATAAGGAATATATAAAGGAATCGGTGTCTGGTGCGTTTCAATTTTTATTTTGAAAACCAGTTATTTTTGAAATTCTTTTTTCAAAATAAAAATTGAAATGCACCAGACATCGATGCCTAAATATATTCTTTATTATTTCCCAAAATTTCAGCATTATATCTGTATTTCTTTCTTAATAAACCCGCTGAATGTAAATAAAAAATTGGTCGGTAATTCGTGACGTCATTATGTATCAAATACCCTTAAAAAAACCCTATAAAAAGTAAATGGCAGAAAGTGTTATTTAAAATCGACAAATGTGCCTTAGAAGCCCAAAATAGCACTTTTGGATTACTTTAAATTAGCACTTTTACCATTTAAATTGTACAGAGCTAACTCAAAATTAGACAGTGATACTTGCCTATGTTAAATAATAAAAGTTTCAATTTAAAATAATACAAAGTGTTATTTTAAATAGGAAAGTGTCACTGTCTAATTTAGAGTTAGCTCTTTGTATAATTTAAATGGTACAAGTGCCAATTTAAAGTAATACAAACTGCTATTTTGAGATTCATAGGAACATTTGTCGATTTTAAGTAGCATTTTCTATTTACTTTTTACCGTGAAGGGTGTAATTTTAACGCTCAATAAATTATTTTCCTCATTTATAGTTAAAATAACCAAAAACAGGAAAATCGAAATATTTACGGGTTTTAACCGAAAAGCGAAACCGAAATATTTATGGGTTTTAACTGAAAAGTGAAAACCAAAACCGAATTTTTTACGGGTTTTAACAAAAAAGCAAATACCGAAATTGAAATTTTTATGGGTTTTAACCGAAAAGTAGAAACCAAAACCCAAATTATTTCGGTTTTACTCCTTGTTTTTTACTGCATGAATATTAGACATGTTTTATTCATGTAATGGTGCATAAAACGTTTTTTTAAATTATAAAATTCATAAATAAAATAAACCATTTTTATAATTCGCAAGAACCACGTCTGACTGGTTATCTGGAGACTAGATATTCCACTGACCCTCTCGTGGCATGAAATAGAAAGGCTCTGAGAGGACACACCGGAACTCACATGAACGCTTGAGTACATATATACCTGCCTACACGTATCGCGATATTACACGTGACCCAGAATCGAATCGGGACAGACACATAATCCGTAACGTTTCTAAGACTTCGTCATGCTGTATTTACAACATAGAAACGTAATTTCTTTGTAGATACAGCATCTAGGCGAGACTGTGATTCAGGGATTAAGATCGCCACCCGCATTCTAGACATATAGACATCGCATTACTACACACTTTCTGTACACACAATGATCAACACATGACAATTGAGCTGACATAAGTGTGAGAAAAACCTTGGAGCAGCTAAAGATTAAGTAAACAAGAATGGCATTAAACGATCGCACTGATCGCAGAAGAAACAAAGGCATTTATAATTTATCATAATAATTTTATACTGCAGGACGAGGCAAAAAGAGAACTCATACACTCAGAAAAAAATATTGTTCATTGAATAAAATTTGTTAAGTAGACCAAACTTTTGTTTCAACCTAATTTTCTGGTTTTTAATTTTACAAACCATTTGATCAATTGAATCAAATGTTTTTGTTGAATCCACCAAATTATTTATTGTCCAAAAACGTTGACAGACTCAAAAAAAATTTGTTGTCCATGTATGCAGAATAATGAAACTCTTTGGGTGATTTTAATAAAAATTTTGTTAATTCAACCAAAAATTCTTCTAAGTCTAGTCTTTCTCCATCACTTGCACAAGAAAAAAAGTCTAATTTCAAGCCAAAAATTGGGCTTAATTCAAGTTGCAACACTTTTAAGACCCGAGAAAGAAGGACAGACTTATGCACTATACATGGAGACAAAGTACACCGAAAACAAGCTGTGCTATAAACTAGACTTTTTTTCCTGCGTGTATTCCGGAATGGTATAGTATAGAATATAGATAAGGGAAAAGAGAAGAGATGAAATAAGAAAAATAAGAGAGGAATTGATTGAAAGTAAAATGAATAAAGGACAGAGAATTAAGAAATATGTCACTTGATATGCCATGGAATACGAATGCATATATAATATTCAGATGCTGGCTTTTGTGAACGTTAAACCAGAGGCCCGAAATGCCGTTATTTTCTTGCTTCTTGCTCCTTGGGGCAAACCTAACTCATCGGAAAATAAAAGAAAGATGCAGGAACTTTCTTTTCTTTCTTTAGTCTTTCATCGAAAAAATCTGTGGGTAAATCAGCTGCAAACCTTAACCAGCTAAAAAAAGCACATTCCTAAATCAAAGATGTAAGACACAGAATCCTGCAATACCTTAACCAGCTAAAAAAACACATTCTTAAATCAAAGATGTAACACACAGAATCCTACTTTATTGTTGTCATTGCAGTTTTATCATATGGTGGTTTCTATAAATCTTCAGAATTTTCTGTCAATCTAACAGGTATTAAACCTAATTTAGGTATATACATTTTTTTCGTGCTGCTTTTATTTTATTTCGTGCTCTCTTGAAAATACGTCCAATCGCCCATGACCCACTACGACCCGCCTGCAATAATCGTGGGCCCGTAGGACCCTGAGATCAGGTCACCAGCGATGGCCGACGATCGGGTAGATAAAATCGTCTATGTACTAACGAGCCATAATTGCGATCCTCGAGGAGACATGAGAGGAGTTCTAGCAGACAAAGTGCCTTCGACTTGAAGAATAAAATAACGGCGAAAGTTATATATAGGTTCCCATATTGAGTTCTGTACATATACTTATATGTATATTTGTTGATTTTCTCACTAATATTATAGAAAATATATTGGGGATGACGAGAGTGTGTTTCGTCAAGTAGATTCGCGAAAACTCGAAATAGAATACTTAAAACATTAAACAGATTTTGTTTACAAACATAACGTACTACTTGATGCTAAATTCCTGAAGATTTAAGACCTGAAGAATGAAGTGTTAAGACACTAACTTCTCGAAGAACTACCCTGAATCTGAAAAAATTCCAAGTCTATAAACGTAACATCTCAAAGGCTATAAAGAGCTAATTTCGCCTTCTGGTCTGTCCACCATCAGTCGTAACCCCGTTTCCCATCGCAGCAGTAAACTTTTTCTCAGTAGGTTGTAATATACGACAAAACATGACGTTAGTTCTCACCATGAGGAAACATCAGCAGACTTGCGCGGGCGATTTGTTATTTACAGCCCTTCCTGCGTGTTCTCGTTAAATTTGCTGACTACACTTGTGTAACGACCGGTAGCCAAAAAGAGGATTGTAAACAGGATATACTTTTCTTCCCTGATTGCAATCTCGAGGGGTAATTACAAACTGGAAAAAGCTTCTCTTTCTTATTTACATGAGAATCTTCACAAACTATCAATTATGGAAAAACAACTTTTTCCTCGATTCGATAAATATTTATTAACTCAACTATATCGTTAGAAGTTTCAAATACTTTTGCAACTACTAATTGCATTGTAATTTCCAATCAAAGAAAAGTATCCTTTGAAGTTTGAATATTCCAATAGTAACTATTAAATTTAAAAGAATAATCCCACCGCTGCCACCATTAAAATCCAAGTAAAAAACTCATTCTGAAAATGCGCCCACATTTTTAAAATTCAACGCCTCAAAATGCAATTATTCATCATATGTTTACGGAATAACATTCAATTTTGTTTTTCAAAATTCTCTGACACGTTGGAATTCAATTAGAAAGTGATCGTTGAAATTGAAACGAGGGATGAGAAGGGTCACATGATATTCGATCATTAGGATTCGAACCACCCATGGATATTTGGATATCCTGGATGGGGTCTGGTGTGCCAGGTGACGTTAGTTCCAGAGCAAGTTCGAAACGTTGATAAACTTTACTTGCAGTTAACGTCCTGCCCGAGTAGGTGCTTTACAGTTAGCCACATGCTGCGCTGTAACAGTATATTCGCGAGGACAACGCGAAGGAAATGAGTTCACCGCCTGGAGATGAATTAACGAATCACCGGATGTGAATGTCATTAAAGAAAATTTTATCTACATTTACAACCCTTCGAAAACTGGTTATTTCTAATCAAACTTGTTAATTAAAAATAAGAAAACACGCTTGACGTGTGCCTAATCGTTTGTTTCCGTAAATGTACATAATGGTCAAGAAATTGAACGATAATATTAAATATATAATCTATCAACAGAAGAGGATTTATTTGAAAGTTTTCTGTTTTTCGTAATATTAAAAAAACGAATAGAATTAGCAGTGGGATTATCTGAGAAAACGATGTGTTTCATTGAAACAATCAAATTTGTTTGAACGCACTTTGTTTAATATCGAAACAAATTTTTGTGCAAACAAAATTTGTTTGTTTTAAATAAAAGTTGTTTAATTCAAATAAAAGTTGTTTAGTTCAAATAAAAGTTGTTTAATTCAAATAAAAGTTGTTTAATTCAAATAAAAATTTGTTTATTAAGTAAATTTTTTGTTTAACCCATTTTTAAATAGATCGAATAAATTTTTTTCCCAGTAAAACTAAAATTCTAAATTTTCAAATTGTGAGTGGCAAGTTTGAAACCAGGTCGGCAAATCAATTTCTGAAGCAAATTCTTTGAAAATATGACTCTCCAAAGGATAGAATAGACTTCCCTGCATCCTTTAAAAGATGCAGGTATTCGGATTCGCATTCTGAGTCAGAGGATGAGTCAGATAACTTGGAATCCGCCAATCGATTCCAAGAAATAGTCCATCCCATGAAAAGAAGTAGCTGCAAAGAATGACTTGTGTTTTCTCGTTTCTGTTTCGTGCTCTCTGATTATTTATCTGGGAAATTGACTGAAAAATTGTTTATGCTAAATCAATAATGAACTTTCAGATAAATATTGAATAAATACCTCTGTATTTGGAAAGTGAAATCATGGGTGCGAGTAAAGCTTAAAATACACTTCAAAAATACTTCGAATTCTGAACAGAGTTTTAGTAAATTTAAAAATTACTCCATAGAATGAAACAAAAGTACAAAATATATTTCAGAAATTAATTTATCGTGCGACAGAAATAGTGTGAAAGGTTGAGACTTCTTCAAAGTTTTCACATCTGAATTAAAATATGCACCCTCACCACTTCAGATGATGGATAAGCTCCTTTTTGTTACATCCCTCAGTGCGCTTCGCGCCTCAGGAATGCGCTCATATTGCATCCTTTGTACCCGAACTATTCACGCGTAAACAATGCATGAATATAAAGGATAAGGGGTTGCTCGAAAAAGACCAGGATATATCCTTTGGATTCAAAGATGAGGGCGGGAATCCTTAGATTCATCAAGGGGCATCAGAAAGAAAAAATGTTTTGATACCTTCTACAGTTTTGTTAAAAAGTCCTATATCTAGGTCTTTAAAAATTGAAAGAACACAAAAAAAACTTCATATAAATAATTCGCTAATAAAAAATACATTAGTTTTAAAAAATAAAACAAAAATAAGTACTAAGTATTTATTTGAAAAATGGTAACAATTGTGTGAAACTTGCATTCATAAGAAAATTATTTTATTATATCCACAAATCATTTCAAAGAGCATTGTCCTTATTTTGTATAAAACGGGATATTTGTCAAAAATAGGAAACTTAAAAGACTTTTAAAACAATTAATAATACTTTATGAAAAATAGGGAACTTTAGAAATTTTAGATCAAGATAAAATTGTATTTAAAAAAATTTAGTAAATTCTGAAAAATTAGTGAAGACTCTGGATTATTTTTGAACAAAATGAAAATGAAAATGGTCGAATTCATTTCAAATCGGGCAGGCTGTGCATTTTTAAGTCACAGAATCGTTCTCGGACGAAATATGTTGTTTTTCAAAGGATTTTAGACATGTATTTCACGGATTTGATGAAACAATTTTTTGGACAAAATTATGAGTATTTAAACTTTTAAAGCTGGTGTTGCAGTTCATAACAAATTAGTCAAAATTTTTGTTTAAAGTTTAGTTTCCAAAGTAATGTAGATATTTCATTTTATTTTTTTGATTCTGATAGATCTTTTCGTTGTTTTTCATAATTCGGAAAATTTCAAAAATTTTCAAAATTCACAAAATGGCGGAGGTTTTTCTGAAAATTTTGAAACTCAATTTTCTCAAAAACCTCAGCATTTTTATTTTTCTTAATTTTTCTCTAAGTTGGTACTAATATAGTGAATATACCCTAAAGGAGTTTATCTTGTGCCCTCGCTTAAAAAAGGAGAAAGAATTTTTTTTCTGAAAAACGAAAATTCGCATTTTTTGTCAAAATAAGATGAGATACAGAAAAAGTTAAACAGTAAAAGTTATTCGCCCTTAAAAGATCTCTCTTGGGCACTTTTTAGGTCTTTAAGGTCTCTTGGCACTTTTTTTTATCTTGCCTTATATTCGACATTTTTACTAACATATAAGTGAAATCGGTAAAAATTGTGTTTCACTGACAATAATACTATTTTATGAAGTTAACGAAAATCAAAGAGGATGAAAATCAACAAGTTTCAACTTTTTTCTTGAAAGTACGTGTATTTTCGGAGATACTCAATATAGTATAAATTTTGAAAGTTTACTTTAGTGTTACATTAGTTATTTTTCTTTATTCTTTCACAAAAATGTCTTGACTATCGTATTTAGCTGTCTATGCCTTGAATTTAAGCATAAAATAGTATCATTTTCAGGGAAACACAATTTTTATCGATTTCATTTAAATTTTAGTAAAAACGTCGAGTATAACGCAAGATAGAAAAAAGTGCCAACAGACTTTTTTTATATCTTTTTAAGGCGAATAAATTTTATCTTTTGACTTTTTTGTATCTCGTCTTATTTTGGCAAAAAATGCGAATTTTCATTTTTCAGAGAGAAAAAATTTCTTTCTCCTTTCCAAGGCGCGGGCACAAGATAAACTCTTTTGGGATTATTCACCCAGGGTGTCTAGTTAAATCCTGAAAAAAATTCCCTGACTTTTCCAGGTTTTTTCCAGGTATTGTTTTTTGTCCATTCAAGTATGAAATACATAATTTTATAACACTCCCGCCCCCCATTAAAGCATGATCTAATAATTGAGTAACCTCATTTGATATCCACATGTGAATGTTTAAATTATATATTTCTTCCATATCAGATGGTAAGGATGGAAACTTTTTACATTGACTCCTTCGTCATTTTTCCATGAGAGACATTACCTTTACGACATATGGGAACAAGTGGGTCCGTAGTGTGCCTGTCTCTCATGGACTAGGTTATTTTTTTAATTAAATTTTGTCTAGCCCAAGTTTTCAGAAAAAAACTACCGCAGCCCGAGTTCGAACCGGAAACTTCCTATTTCATGTAGGATGCGTTACCAATTCTGCCACCGCGGCATACGATAGATCTTTAGTGAGAACCTGGGCTGGTTGTATTACATTGCTTTTGAATGCTGGTAAATTTAAATTTATTAAATTTAGAAAACAATGTGACAAATGATAAAACAGTGAAATATCAGATGTATTCAAAATAATTTTTATTTAATACGTTATACTCTAAGAGTACTTATGGTGTTTAAATCTACATGAACACGTAATAGAGAATACAAACTCGAATACAAAACACAATCAAATTAAATAACTTCTCTTGGTTTACGAACGAAACAACGTTTAAAAAGAAATAACGTTAGGAATAAAACATTTTTAAATATTTTCTTAAATATATTCTGTTCTGGTTAATTTTTTATTTTTGCAATTTTTTCTTTGAATGCGATGGCTTCTTTTTGTGCTTGTTCCAGAATTTCCCTACATTTCGCTTTAGTTATTTTATTTACAAAGCTTTTCGTTTTTCCCCTACCGCGTTCAATTCAAATTGGAATAAGTATATAATGTCACGATTTTATGACGAATAATATTTTTTCCAGTCCTTGTAAATATTGTTATTTAATTTTGTTACAATTAAAAAAATTTAAGTACGCTCGAAAAAATTCCCGGACTACAACACTTTAAAAACATATTTGGACTAATTTTTGATAAACTGCGTCATACCAACTGTAAAAGTTCAAATACTTATAACTTTGTCAAAAAATTTTTTCATCAAATCGGCCAAATACGTGTCAAAAATTCTTTGAAAAACAACATATTTCGTCCGGAAACGATTCTGTGACTTGAGTCACAGTGATTGATTGATTTTGAGTGATTTTGTTGAGTGATTTTCGAAATCAATTCGGCCAAATACTTTTCAAATTCAAATTTGGTTTATTTAAATGTTTTGTACATAAAGAAGTTTTTGGGGGAATTTGCATGTTTAACTTTAATTTATTGACCTTTCCTTATCTCTTTTTTGGAATAAAATGTTCGGAATCTAGTAAATTGTTTTCCACGCGTTTTGTTTATTCAAACGATCCGCGTTGGTATACAATATATACTTCCGTAATTATCCTGCGAGACGCGATCAGCCAATACAAAAGGGCTCGTGCGCTCGTCCCCGCTGATCTCCAGAGGTCAATCACCACATCCGGCTTTAATTAAATGCTCGCGGCCTTTTTAAGAACCCATATCCTGCCTTCAAGACCGGACAATAGAGACCCACGACACGACAAATGATTTTCGTTTAACAACTCCAAAGACACCGAAATCTCTTTCTTTTTTCAGAAAAAAAACTATCGTCGATTCTTTGATGATAAAATTTAGCAAAAATTGATCGACTGATCAAGTGATAATACTACTTAAGTTTAAGAAAGTAAATAAAATTCTCCAATTCTTCTTCAGCAATAGAAATTTAAGTAAATGCTTCACATCTTGTTTATCCAGTCTGACTTCTTTAAGTAAAAAAAAATTCTTTTCTGCAAAACAGATCTTCCAACGATTCTGAGAAAGTTGATTTTCTCTTGGAGAAGAGAAATGTCAAATAGAAATCGAATTTTCATTTGGATGGGTGCGTCTCTTGATCCAATTATGTTAAATGAGTTACAGGAATGTGACGTTATAAAAAAAAACATAATTTATAACAGAAAAAAATTTAAATTTTTTTGGTTAAATTCTATCTACGTTTGCTTCAATCAAAGTTTTTGAATAATTCGTTTTGCCAATTTCACAAAATATTTTATTCACTGAATAATCCATATTTTATTGTCTGAAAAAAATGTTTTAGTTGGTTAAATTTTTGATTAAATCCATCAAACATTTTGTTACTCATGTTACAAAACCTTTTCTGACAATGAATCTAATTTTTTATGTAATTTTTTCTCTTTCGAATTTTGAATTATAATAATTACTTTATAATCAAGCTGAAGAAGAACGATAAAAATTCAAAGATTAAAAGATCGACCTTTAAGTTTATAAAAAGCAGGAAGTCAAGAGCTTTCAAGAGCTCCTTTTCCCGCTTCTTATATTCTTTCTTTCGACCTCGTGATAGAAAGTTGCACTATATTTGAATGCATCTTGATACGTGGTGACAAGTGGATCTTTTTTAATATGCTGCTCCTTAGGTTAAACGAGAAGAGAGATTTTGCAAAAGGGGTCGAGAAGGCAAAGACTATTATGCATGGAGGACAAATTCATCTTGAGACAAAAGAGGAAAAAACGAAAGAAGATTCGTTTTCTTATGCATTCCTCAAGCCACGAACGTTCAACAAACTTCAATTCAACGAAATATTTTTCCTAACTTAAATTTGTCTTTAAATATTGTTCCAAAAAGAAGCATCTAAAATACTGTGACAATAGAGAATGGAATAAATAATCCGCTTTAGATAAAAAAAAAAAATAACGCTGCACTGATCAAAATCGCATGATTTAATCTCTTGATTTCCTACCATTAAAATTTCAACTGAATCATAAATCGAAAAAAGGAACTTGGAAAAGATCTTCACTGCTGTTTAAGGTCTAAGCCCAAATTTCCGGTAATTATCAGATTATTTTCAGGAAATCTCGCAATTTCCAAAAGTACTCAGTAATTACTGTCAAAAATATTACAAATTAGAAAGAAGCTATTTAAATAGCTTCTTGACGGGGTCCTAAATGACCCCGTCTCTAATAGGTTTCAAGATACGGTAAATTAAAAAAACCTCTTTTTTACGAATTTCGTCGAAAAATTACTACTTTTTATAACTTTGTATATACCATCTGGCCGAATGATTTTATGAAAAAATGTTCAACAGAAGAGTGAAAATTCAAGTGTTTATTTTTAATTTACCTTAAAGGACAAAGTCCTACCTCTAATAGGTCAGCAGTTATGACCTCTCAAAGTGGACTACTTTTGATTTATTTTTCAGAGCAATTTCCCGCTGCTTAGTTTTCTCGAAATGGGGCATTCCATGTGCAACGTACGATAGTGATGCCAGAGGATGAAATGAAGTGAACAAAATTCTACATAAATAAAAAAAAGAGAGCCTTCTAGTCCTATTAGTTTATGATTTGTGATTTTTCAAAAAGTCCCGTTTTTTGCATTTTTTTTTACTAAAATCAGCAAAATTGTGTTCTTTGGACATACCTGTCATTTATATATAATATCATTTGGATACAAATCAGGTATACATCGTTATCCCTGTCATTGTTTATAACAAAATATTTTTCTCAACAGCTTCTCTACATTTTATTATACAATTATCCTACATACACTTGTAATTCGTCCTTAATATCGCAAAATGTATTGAATAATATTTTTCTATAATTAGTGCTTCAGTAATTAATTAACTAATTAATTAATTACTGAAGTACTAATTGCAAAAGAATATTATTCAATACATTATGCGACATTCAAGACGAATTACAAGTGTCTGTAGGATAATTGTATAATAAAATGTAGAGAAGCTGTTGAGAAAAAATTGTTTTAAACAATGACTATTTTATTATTAATATAAAGCATATTCGATATTCATTATAAATTAGAATAAGTTTTATATAGAATAACAACTAAAACAAAAAAATAGAGTAACTAATAGAGTATAGAATAACAGTATATATTTTTCTCAACAGATTCTCTACCTTTTATTGTACAATTATCTTACAGACACTTGTAATTCGTCCTGAATGTCGCAAAATGTATTGAATAATATTTTTTTGTAAGTACTTCAGTAATTAATTAATTAGTTAATTAATAACTGAAGTACTAATTACAAAAAATATTATTCAATACATTTTGCGTCATTCAATTATTATTTATTTTATTATTATTATTTATTTTGTATATATTATTTATACACATGTAAATATTTTACCATAAGGGATGAAAATTCTTAAATGACGATGAAAAATTAATTTAAAAAAATTTTTTAACGTTTTTAAAAATAAATGCAAAAGGCGAATTGATACTACTCGCTCTGTTCCTACGGTACTGTTTGACTACTATTCGATGACTGTACCTCCCTCTCTACCCCCCGACTCGCGCATATAATGAATGCCACCGATCGAAATTCTAGGAATATCTTAAACCGGGATTTGAGTGTATTATATTAACTTTTTTGCCTTATAAGTTCTCAAAAACAGTCAAAGAGTACTAAAAACAGGTGTGTAAATGATTTTGTTGCAAACAATTAATTGAAGACATGAGAATAACAACTCGGTAAAGACCATTTGAAGTTGGCTCCTAAATTAGGTTATTTTAACTATATTACTTAGGGACCAACTTCAAATGGTCTTTAACGAGTTGTCATTTTCATGTCTTCAATTGTTTATAAAAGTATGTATTACTTACTTGCAATTAGTGCTCATCACTTAATTTGCATAAAAATGTTCAAATATGGCCGTACTAGCCCCGTATGGTACATTCAGGAGATTATATGTAAAAAGGATCCACTTTCCAGGGACATAACTTGTGACCTATTAGGGTTAGAACACTTTATTTTATCCCATTTTACGCAAAATTGAGTCTACTTTAATTTCTTTCCTCGACTTTTCATTGAAAGATCAACTGGAAACGAGGTATTTTCAAAAAACACAATTTTTCTGATTTTAGTAAAAAAATAAAAAAAAACGGGACTTTTTGAAAAATCACAAATCATAAACTAATAGGACTAGAAGGCCTCTTTTTTTATTTTTGTAGAATTTTGTTTACGTCGTTTCATTCTCTGGTATCATTATCGTACTTTGCCCATGGAACGCTCTGTTTCGAGAAAACTCTGCAGGAGGACATAGCCCTGAAAAATAGGTCAAAAGCAAGGTCCTAACTGCCGATCTATTAGAGCTAGGACTTTGTCCTTTGTAGCAAATTAAAGATAAACTCTTGAATTTTCACTAATCTGTTGAACATTTTTTCATAAAATCATTCGGTCAGATGGTATACACAAAGCTATATAAAGTAGTAATTTTTCGACGAAATTCGGAAAAAAGAGGTTTTTTCAATTTACCGTATCTTGAAACCTATTAGAGATAGAAGGTTCTTTTTTTTTGTTTTTCTTAGAATTGTCTACACTTTCTTTTTTAATTTAAACTTTTTTTGTACAACATAATGGAAATGGTCCGTCCACGCAAACGTGAAAATTCTTTTTAAAAAAAACCCCCCTTTGGCAATCCATCTGTTCTACAAATTTTTAGAGGTTATTCAGGACCCCGTCAAGAAGCTATTTTTTAAAAAATCGCTTCTGGGGATTATTCGAGAAAATCATGCTTTTTTACGACGTGCTGCCTGGACTACGAAGGAAAGGGAGCTCGTCTACTCTACTCTCTACTGGGCCAGCCGTCTGCCAGCGTTTATCAAGCCTTGGAGTCAATGCACTCCCTCGTAGAGTGTCCGAGTCCGGCTCAACGAGCCTCATGGAGTAGACCCAGCATCGGTGTCGTTCAGGTATGCACCAGGGGGCCTTACAGATGGGTACCCCTACCCTTTTTCCCCTTAAGAAGAAGTAACTGATGAGATGCATCCATGTAAGAAATTTTTCTAACTGTCTGAGTGTAGCCCTGTACACGTCGGATAAGGTTCGAGGACATGCCCAATCTTGGGTCTCAAGATGTCCAGGAGAATGGGTCTCCCCCCAGCATCTATTTATATTTGACATTGTGCAAAGAACTCCAAGCTATCTTTCTAATCCCACCACCTTAGAAAGCTTATAAGATAAATTTGCTTCGATAGTTAGTTTAAAAAAATACTTTTCAATATAAAAGCAAAAATTTTGGAACAAAAATAGTATTAATAAACCTATTAATTTGAGATTTTGAGTGCAGAAGAGAAATTTATACTTTCGGGTAAAAAAATGTTTGAAAGTTTCTCAACTATGAAAGTGAGGCGACAAATTCTAGACATAACAATAGAAGGTTCAACTATACTTGAAAGAGCGAAATCTGTCTTTGTTAGCGACGACGCTCTTTTCTGTGAAAGTAACTATGAGTCTTGCCTAGAACTCTAAAATCTAGAAACATACTACAAGTAAATGATCCTAATTTTACGCTCTTGAACGTTGCTTGAAAGTATGGAATGGTTTTATTTCACGGAACAAGATACCGAGTTACCTCGCGAGTTACATTGTCGTAAAAGAACAGTTATAGAAGAATAACCAAGACGGAAAAAGATACCTCGAAGCAATTTAGAAAATTGGGAAATCTTAGCGTGCAAAATAGCAGTTGTTACACTATCATTAATCAGTAATATTTTATAACACGATCTTTGTTCCTTTAAGATGATAATGGTGTTTACAGTCACGTTATTTTAATTCCAGATCTACTGGATAATTTAAAAGCAATTTTTCAATAAAAGAAGGTGGGAGTAACAGTAAAATTGGGATAGAAACCTACAACTATTAGAATATAAGAGCCAAACCTCTCCCCGAACACAATTTACAGTTAAATCCTATATCTATATCTATATGAAACCACAAAAGATAAAATTTTAAGTAGTACTGTCAAGATTAGAGCGAAATCTTAAAACCTAAGAGCCTCAACCTCACATGATAAATATTCAAAACATAAACACGTTTCTGAATCCTAAGTTTGGAATTCTGCCAATTTCCGGTTTCTGGACTTCCCACAAACTTTTCCACAGAAAAACCTATATTGCAACTATTCAGAACTCCAGAATGTCTACACAAGCATAAGGAAACCATCATCTGTGCCACAAATGCTGCCGGAAGTCAAGCTTGTGAAACGAAGAGCAGTCATAAAAATTGTAAACTAGACCTGGTAAACCGCAGGTACGGATATTTGGTCAAAAGGAAGTCGCTTGCTTGGATTAACATTAACTCGGCACAATCGAGTCGTTATGTGCATTTCTGTACCGGAAATATGTGTAATAGAGGAAGAGCATAGTTCGAACGTGACAAGAATACGTTATGTTTCATGGGATCGGATTAGGATTAAGATCAAGCATTAGGATGAATATAATACTTAGGTGCTTGGCTTTTTAGAAAATTTTATGTGAAGACATGTATTTTCAAGGTCGAATACCTCAAAGAGGAATTTTCCTTCCTGTGAGAAGACACGACCTGCTTGGCTTAATGAGAAAAAACTAGCATTGACATATCCACCACTTCTGAGAAAAAAGTTTTATTTCTGCCTTTCATTGTCAGCTGTGTGAAACCTGAGACGCGGATTTAATTTTCAGATTCTTTTGAAACATTTCTTCCATAGTATACATATTTTTTGTTTTAATGTGTTTCATTACCTATTGAAATTAAATAGTTTAAAAATGTAAATGTGAAACAATTGCACAACATTTTTTTTCTTGATAATTCCTGCAAGTATGAGTCATTCTTGAAAAGCTGATATATGTAGTCATTTGAGCTACCTGTCTTGCATGACTAAGAATGTTACAAAAAAATAAAACAAATGAATAGATCCATCCTTTTTGATAACAAAACACAGATAAACCATGACAAACATTGATAAAATACTTACTGCAAATAATATACAAAAAACAAATGTTTATTACAAATGCAAGAGAACTTATTTCTTTACTTTTTTATGTAATAAGATATTCCGAAAGAGAAGACCTTCAAATAATTAAATTCTGACGTAATCTAATCTCGAAATTCCAAACTAACATATGCAACATTTGCAACAAGAGTAATTCGTGAATTATACCACTACTGATCGAAATTAACAACTCCCAATTAAAATTGTTAAATACAATTTATTTCTTTGACAGGGGTATTGAAGAAAGATAGAATGTATATTGTATAATGTATATGGAAGCGTGGGTCTGGAACTGCTGGCCCAAGATTTTTAAAATAAAATTAGTTATTCTCATAGAAGTTAGACAGAGATTCTTATATGGAAGTTATAGCATTCTAGCCTATAAGCCCACGTGTTAGTTTTCATAATATCATCCCACGCTTTTTGCGGGGAATATTAGTTAATTATTAAATATATTATCATCTACGGCCTTGGAAACAACAGGTTGGGCTCTTAAAGCTTCAGGTGTCGTAAAAACCACTTCTAATTTCTTTGACACAAAAGTAACAATAATTAGAATCTAGATTTTGATCAAATGTCGCATGGGATGAATAATCCAGCTAACGAGCATGGGACAATTTATGAATTTCAAGTAAATTATATAATTGATAATAATTAGGAAATCAATTTAAAAGAGAGTTTAAAAAAGAAAATAGCGTGGAAAAAATGGTATTTAAATCAGGTTTCGGAAATGCTTTAAGCGAGATAATCAAACCAGTAAAATAAACGACAGCGAAACCCGTTATACAATCCTTTTCCAAGTGTTATCGGCTTATTATTCGACTATAATGAGGATTCTCACAAGTATTTCATCTTCTGCACACTTTTCTATTTACATTGACTCCAAGAGGTTGCACATTGGCGTAGAAATTAATGAGTCACAATTTATTCAAACGTTGAAAGATGAACTGAAAGATTTTGTACATTTTTACATTCTCATCATGTCACATGAGAAGGTATTTTTATATCTCAAACTGGTGGTTTCAAATTGGTAAGAAGGGACCCCACACCATTTACATTGCAAAAAGGTCTCGGCGGCTTTTTTTAAGATTCTTTTATTTTGTAGTTCATTAAAATAGAAGAAATTTCCTAAAAGGATTTTGTTCGATTATGACCAGTTTTTTTTTGGTGCGGGGTCCTTTGATAGACTCAAAAGGTTTCATTAAATCAAACTTAATTGTTGTTGAATACTTTAAACTAAAGCATTCAGAAACCAAACATGATTCCTGAATCTTATAAACAAAATAACTTAAATAGCAATCATTCGTTTGTATTATCCAAAAAGGAATTTTACATGAACTGGCAGTTTAAAAAAAAACAGAAGAAAACTAACCTTTACACTCAAAAAAATTCCCGGTGAATGTTTAACTAGAAATTATTGTATGATAGTGAAAATGACGAAATTGACCAGTGCCTTAACCATGTAATAACAGTTACAATAATTAAGAAAATAGACAATAGTTTTCAAGGCGTTCAGGAATTTTTTGAGTTTGAATGGAAATGCTGGACAACATGGAATTTTTTAAAATACGCCAATGTGTTAGCGAACTTGCAAAAGAAAACCAAGCACATTTCACGCGTCTATCCTAACATTGCGCTAATGCACATCTGCGGATCGTCTTTGAGACGTATTTCTTGTCTACGTCGCAGTTAGAAGATCAGAGAAAAAACCAAGAACCAAGTGAATCAACCAAGTTGGCGAAAAGGTCATCCTCCTCTCTGTATGCGCTATGCTTCACTGCATTCTGTCTTCAATCTGCTTTTAAAGGAGTCGCAAAAAATTTAAAGTTCAGGAACCTAGTTCGCGATAAAGATCCAGAGCCCTGCTTTGGAGTCATCGTGCGTGTCCGCTCCAGATTGCGTAAAATGGACGGGTTCTGCTTGTTTTCGCATCTCACGCTCCTACGGTCTTTCTTCCGCTAAGTCTCCGATTTCAAGGACAGATTTCGACTTTAAAACCCACTTTTCCTGCATTTAAAAAAAACCCCAATTCACCTTCTAATTTCATTAAGAAGAAAAACGACCACACAAACTTAATTCTTCTAGAAGAACATACTTCATAAATATTTCAGTTTTGGTTATTTTAACTATAAATGAGGAAAATAAGTTATTGAGCGTTAAAATTACATCCTTTTTTTATTAAGGAAATACAGCAAATAATTTCCTGACTTTTAATTGAGATATGTAAAAAATTGTTAAACATCTAGTGGGTAAAGAGAATAAGCAAGAATGAAGAAAGAAATGAATAGTTATAGATACTCAAGCTGTATACAATTTTCTGACATACATATAATGTCATGAACAGAAACAAAACTCAAAAATTTTGAGTTATAAATTGTGTTTGTGACGTTCCGGTCCAGGTAAAGACCCTTATCAAACACTTTATTTTGTCAAACAAAAGACAAAAACATGAACTTTACAATCATTTCCATAAGTGGAATTCAAATTACAATAAAATTTATAATAAAAAATTCGTTATAGTAAGCGACAAGCGCCTACAAAGAAGGGTTTCGTAGTATCAGGTGCTATATTGATATTGGGCCTTATAACCAATTTAAACTTTTTTAGTTAAATATATTATTAAATATTTTACATGATATTGAATGATATTACATGATATTCTTATTGATATTGTTATATATACACACCTAATCACACTTAGTTTTGGGTCCTATGCCCATATTGGGCCCTATACCAGTTTTGGACCCTATGTCCATATTGGGTCCTATGTCAGTGTTGGGGCCTATGCCCATATTGGATTCAATGTCAATTTTGGACTTATGTCCATATTGGGTCCTATGTCAATTTGGGATCCTATACCCATATTGGGTCCTATGCCAGTTTTGGGTCCTGTGCGAATTTTGGGCCATATATCAGTTTTAGCCCTGTCAATTTTGGGCCCTATGTCAATTCTAGGTCCTATGTTAACTTTGGGCCCTACGACAATTTTGAGTCCTACGCGAATTTTATGTCCTATGCCAATTTAGGACCCTTTGCAAAATTTGGGTTCTGTGCCAATTTTGGTTCCTATGTCAATTTTGGGTCCAATGTCAATTTTGGGTCTTATACCACTTTTGAGCCATATACGATGGACGGACGGACTATAAGTGGACGGACCGAAACTATAAGGTTTTTTCTGGCCGAGGCTACAAAACCCTAAAAATTGTCGATAAAACCGATCAATACTTTATTATGGGATTGTAGATAATCTCTTTTAATGATAAACAATTTTCATTTCACATAAAGTTAGTATTTAAAATGAATTCTTTGTTGTACAAATCTATATATTTTATACTTAATAGAATAGGAACAATATTTTCTTTATCTGTGTTTTTTGTAACAATGAGAACATTCATAAATTAAATGTTAGTTACAGCAAAAATTAAACTTTTAAACTTTAATGTGCTTATATTATAAATAAAACCGATATAACCGAGAGTTGACAACTCGTGAAGTCAGGTGTACACTTGTAGTGAAATCTCCTGAAGTCTCTTGAAATATTTGAAATCTCCTGAAATATCTGAAGTCACTTGAAATCGCTTGAAGTCACTTGAATTTTCTTGAAATCTCCTGAAATGTCTGAAGTCATTTGAATTCATGTGAATTCATGCGAAGTCACGTGAAGTCACTTGAAATCACCTGAATTCATTTGAAGTCACCAGGGCATATTCTAAAAAAATTTTAATACTGCCCGTCGGGCGAATGCCCTGCCTACGAGAGCTAAAAAAAAGGCCATCGAAGTCTGAATTTTGAAATATGGCGAGAATTTGTAGTGAGTTTCACTACTATTTTATAAAAAGATGTTAACACTGTCCCTTAGAATATACCCTGGAAGTCACTTGAATTCTCCTGAAGTCATTTGAAATCTCTTGAAATATCTGAAGTCATTTGAATTCACATGAAGTCACTTGAATTCTCCTGAAATCACTTGAATTCTCCTGAAGTCACTTGAAATCTCCTGAAGTCAGTGAAATTTTCTCAAGTCATTGAAATATCCTGAAGTATCTTGAAGTCAGAAGTAGTTATACAACTGTACACCCGATTGGTCGAGTTGTCAACCCCTTGGATATAACCTTTATTTTATAAAGGTTTCGGTTTCTACGAATCGATTATTAGCGATTTAAAATAACGGTTTTGGTTTCGGTTTCTAAAATATTTTTTTATTGAATTCGATTTTTAAAAATACTAGTTTCTTTCGGTTTTACTCCCTGCTCCGAAAAAATGCGGGTAAAAAATTCAATTACACTCATCGGTGGATCGAGAGCCGGGCTCGGGGGTAGACGGTCCTCGACTCAATGCTATTCGAGCGAGCAGTCTTCAGGACCGCGTATATAGTCTCTGAACGTACAAAAGTAAATGCGCAGAGAGTTGTGATGTAAACAAGTCTGGCGGCCCTGACTGCCTGAGCGATGGCGCCGTCGCAGGACGCTCAGGGGCAGGGGACAGAATCAGTCAATCGTGAACAACCATGAAGGTGGTCCTCGATACATGGGCTCTCGATCCACCGATGAGTGTAATAGACTCGTAGTTGAATGAAAAGTAGGATACCTAACTACTTTCTTAATTAAATGAACCATTATTACGTTAGAATTTATACTTATTGATAGTTGAGTCAGTGAAATCAATTCCAAATTCCTGTAACTGCAAATTACGCGACGATCAAGCTAACATTGCTTGTACAGCATATTTCAGAGAAACACATCGTTTTCATCGCATATTTAGTGAATATTTTCTGCCGATTTGCATTTTTTTGCAAGTATAAATATTATATTGAAGTTTGCAACGTTTTTAAAACGAAAAATAAAAGTCCCAAAAAATGCACGGTACTCAAAATTTTATTAATGATAACAATAGATTTAGGTATCAGAAGCTGCCAAAAAAAGTTTCACTCCCCTATCGAATGCGGAAACCGCCCTAATTTCACTCTAACTATTTAAAAATTCAGCAAAGTTGCCCTTACTTCAATACTAAAAATTCGATTGTTGTTAATAACACATTTTTGACGCTATTGCGACCCTCCTTTTAAATAAGAACGATGATTTTGTGCCTCTGGGGTCTAGGATATTGATTACGATGTTAAATCAACTCTTTCTCGGTCGTATTTTAATTTAATTACATAGATGTTAACTTTAAATGCTCGAGGATATTTGAGGTTCATTTAAATAATTTTTTCAAATATGAAAGCGTTTATTTTTTCACAGATATTTGTATACTTGGAAAAATTGTTTTAAAAAAAACTAGAATATTCTCGAGAATTTAAAGTTAACATCTAATTAAAATAAAAAAAACTCTGATACAACCGAGAAAGAGTTGATTTAACATCGTAATCAATATCCTAGACCCCAAAGGCACAAAATCATCGTTCTTAGCTGTTAATAACTCTGTTCGATCAGCAAAATTTCCACAAAAAATGTTACTCTCTTACTGAATGCGAAAACTACCCTAATTTCACCCCAAAGATTTAAAAAATTCTACAAAATTATCCTATTTTCAATTCTAAAAATTGGATTGCTGATAGCAACTCTATTTGGTGCCCAAAGCTACCACATAGAGTTGCAGCCCTCTATCCGCATTTATTAGAGAGTTGCATCTAGCTTTGGGCATCGAACAGAGTTATCAGCAATAAAAATTTTAGTTTTAAAATTGAGATAATTTTACCGAATTTTTTAAATCTTAGGGATGAAATAAGGGTGGTTTAGGCATTTGATATGGGGTTGCAGCTTCTGTTGATAACTGTGGGCATCGAATGAAGTTATTATCAGCAATCAAATTTTTAGTATTGCTAGGATAATTTTGCGGAATTGTTTTAATCTTTGGGGTAAAATAAGGGTAGTTTCCGGATTAACTAGGGGATTGAAATTTTTTGTGGTAACTTGGAGCGTCGAACAGAGTTATTGTCAGCAATCGGTTTTCGGTAGCTTTGGGCGTCGAACAGATTTATTAAGTTACAATCGTCGCTCGTAATAAGGCCGCCCTCGGGGGTAAGCGACACTATAAAGGGTACGATTAAAATCCAATTTCAACCGGATTTAAAGCGACGAGCGAGCACTCTTATGTCAACATGCAGGAGCGCGTATATAGTCTCTGAATGTACAAAAGTAAATGCGCATTGAGTCGCGATGTAAACAACTTCTGGCGGCCCTGTCTGTTCGAGCGATGGCGCCGTCGCGACAGAAGCAGTCCAGTGTGAAGAACCTTGAAGTCGGCCCTATTACGCCCGGCCTTATTACGCGCGATGAGAGTATTATCAGCAATCAAATTTTTAATATTATTTTAGGGTAATTTTCCGTAATTTGTTTTTATCTTTGGGGTGTAATAAGGGTAGTTTTCGCATTTACTAAGAAATTGAAAATTTTGGTGGTAACTTTCGGCGTTGAACAGAGTTATTATATGCATTCAAATTTTGAGTATTGGAATTAGGCTATTTTTGTGGAATTAAAATCTTTGGAGTGAAATAAGGGTGGTTTCCGCATTCGATAGAAGGCTGCAACTCTTTGTGGTAGCTTTGGACACCGAATAGAGTTATTATCAGCAATCCAATTTTTAGTATTGAAAATAGGCTAATTTTGCGGAATTTTTTTAATCTTTGGGGTGAAATTAGGGCAGTTTCCGCATTCAGTAGGAGTGCAATTTTTTTGGAAATTTTGCTCATAGAAAAGAGTTATTAACAGCAATCAAATTTTTAGAATTGAAGTAAGGGCACGTTTGATGAATTTCTTAAATAGTGAAATTAGGGTGGCTTCCGCATTTGATAGGGGAGTGCAATTTTTCTGGAAGCTTATGATATCTATATCTATTTTTATCATTAATAAAATGTTGAGTATGGTACACTTTTTGGAATTTTTGATTTTCGTTTGAAAAACGTTGCCAACTTCAATACAATAGTATAAACCTTATTTCACAATTTTTTTCTTAAATTCCATGTACAGTTTTGTTGAAAAATGATTTCTTCCAATTGGCCTCAACATGAAATACCTAAAAAGTAGTGCGCAGTTGCAGTTATCACGTAAAGCTATTGCGCAGTCGCAAATCTCAACTCACGATGCTACGCAGCCGTAAAAAGTTTATTTCCGTAGTTGAAAGAATGTAATTTCACTAACCAATTAGATTTAAACATAGTTCTAGCAGAGTAGAATCTACATAATTAAAAGAAAAATTTTAAGTAAAAGTAACTCACGTTTTCTGACTGTGACGAACGCCTCTGCCGCGGCACACAAAACAGCGGCACGCCGCTTTCCCTCTTCCTCTCCAATATAGCGGCTTCCGGTATACCTTCGTTCACGAAACGACGAGCACTGCACAAAAGGCGCGCTCCTTCTACAACAATCTACAATTCTACACGCTTCACAGGCACAAAATCACAAGAAAACGCACTTCTGCTTGCTTCTGCGTGTTTATGGAAGACTCGTTGAGTATGCAATCAGTTCGCCCTTTTAAGGTCCAGCGAACAAACATTGACACTATCAAAACATTGTCCGATTTTCATTTGTTTACTTTCCACCCTCGGCTTCCATTGTCGAACACTCTTAACTAGATCCGGTGGCTTGGATCCATTTTACAGCCAATTTCTGTTAAGAAAAAAAATAGTAGAATTTATTAGGTGATTTCTTACATTAAGCAATAATTTTGCACGCATTGGAGGGGATTTTCTTTCTTTAAAGAATTATAAAAATAGTAATTGATCGCCATTTACAGGCGAGCATTCTGAATTAATTACTACTTTTGAGTAACGCTCGAGTTAACTTATTATAGTTATTATCGTTTGCTGCTTGAGTTTATGGCTCTTTTTGTTTTATTCTCGGTTTTATTCTAAATTAAGCATTGGGTGTTGGCATGGTTTTTAAATCTGGCGATTCATTTTAGTAACGAAATTCAAAAATCAGAAAAATTTTGATGTTTAGCTATAAGCAGATAAGAATTTTGAATATCGCGCGAAAATTAAATGGGATAGCGCCAATAGGAAGAGATTTATATTCGCGAAAACGGTAACATGCAAGTCAAATAATCAAATTCCTAAAATCTTAAATTTTTGAAAAATGAAAGAAAATGCCAAAAATGCAATGTGCTTGAAGTTCCGAACGTTCAAATTTTTCATTAGACACATTTTGTCACTTGTTTCTCTAAAATATTAACTGATTAATAAAAAAAAGTAAGCTTATTAAGACAAAGAGTTCTGAAACAATATATCGTTCATTTGAACGTTTGAAAATTCAGGTACATGAAATGTATTGAAAATTTCTTGTAGGTAAAAAAATTATAATCTGAATGTAATATTTAATTAATTATTTATTTATTTAATTATTTATTTATTATGTTTATTATTTATTACTCCTGACACTTTGGAGCAAATTTTCAAACGAAACAAAACACTTATTTGTCACCTTGCCTCAATGTTATAATTTGAATCTAGGAAAAAAGTAAGAATGGACTAATTTTTGTTAACTTTTTGGAGCAATTAACGTTCACGTTATAGAACTACTTCATATTCGAATCCTGCTGCTTAGCGTCCCGGAACATTCGAACAAAAAATGGCCTTCGTCGAGGAATTTTTCCAATTCTTGGTCGATCACGAGGTTTAACACGCGTACGCACAACAATAAAAACATTTCGTTTTTCTCTTCAACTATTGTCCTAATTAAAAATGACGTTTCAAAGTAAAGCGAAATAAAATCAAGAAAAAAAAATGTTTTGCACGAACAATTAACAAGTTTTTTAGACACGATTAAGACATAATTGACGTACAACTAGCATAAAATTAGTTACAAATTACTGCAATTAACTTCTTCAAAATTTCAATTTAGGACTCAATATAAATGTTTATTATTTATCGCTTTATTTTTTAAGTTTTTAACTTTTTCTTCGCTCCAGTTAACTGGAAGCGTTTGTATGTATGTAGTTATATACTTTCGCCTACTTGAAATTTCAGGAAAACTTACAAATTTGGTATTTCTTTTTGGCTACCTGCAGTAAATGGACCCAATTGATGATTACAAATCCAGAGAACGGTTTAGAATCACAAAATCAATGGCGAAATACTCAAAAACTGTGACTTGGAAACTTTAACTCAAAGAAAAATACTACACGACACGAACAATATGCGCTCCGCGGAACAACTGAACCCGTTGTGTGGCTTGGTTGGGAACAAGGGTACAACTCTCCCACTCTCTTGAAAATGAACGCGTGCCCTCCTCAGAAATGCAGTATATGTACAGCATAAACCTATTAGGTACATCTGGATCCAAAAATAATTATTTTCTACGCTTCATTTTTGTCAATTTTTTACACAATTTCAAATACAAATTTTATCCCGGGACTGTAACTCGCCACACAGCAAAGTTTTAAACAAATACTCTTTTATCCCCATAAACAATCCTATTGAAAATTTCTATATGTACAAAATTGTATATAGGATTATACACAATATCCTGCTCAGGTTTCTTTGTAGTGATGCCGTTTGTCGAGACTCAAGGAATGTAAATAAATTAATAATAATATAAAATATTAAATTATTAATTAATATTTTGTAATATTTCAAGTTCTTCAATTCAAGGACTTGAAATATTATAAAATATGAATAAATAAATTCAAATTTAGAAAGCACTAAGAGGTATGTTTTCAAACTCAAAAGGATTTTTTAAGCTAGTACGGAAAAAAAGTTCTTTGAACTTTCTGTGATCAGTTCAAGAGTCGCAGACAAAAGCAATCATTGAACGAATTTTATAGATTTTCTAAAACTTTCAGGAAATAATGTACACTCATCTCTTGTTACTGTGCCGGTCTTGGGTCTGGTCAGCACAGTAATGGGCGCTATTAAAATCCAGTTTGAACCGGATTTAAAGCGACGAGCGAGCACTCTTATGTCAACACTCAGGATCGCATACATAGTCTCTGAACGTACAAAAGAGAGTCGCAATTTAAACAACTTCTGATGCTGCCCTGACTGTTCGAGCGATGAGCTTCAGTGAAAGGCGTCAAAGCACGCTCAGGGGGGGGGGAGGCAGAAGCAGTCAAGCATGAACAACCGTGAAGCCGGCTCAAGAACGAGCGGCACAGTAACGCGAGATGAGTGTAAAATAATTCAAGAATAATTGTAAACGAGTTTCCTAATTTTTAAAGTAAACCTCAAATTAAAAAAATTCTAGAATTTGTATAGAAATTTTATGAAAAAATGTTTGAGTGTTTAGTAGGAATTGAATTCGAGGTATTAGGAGATTTTGTGATTCACTGCAATATAAACTTTAGAAACCAATTTTAGAAAATATGTTTTCTGCCCTCCGGCCAGAAAGCGTCAACTTCCCGGCCGCTGCGCTAAACGAAGTTGCCGCTTTCTGGCGTCGTTG
>JBAGKK010072876.1:0-27307 GCA_037177015.1 Euceroptres primus
ATTATATATTTCTGTTTAGATTAAACTGAGAGAAATGGATAGTGAAAAGGAGGGAAAGTTAATATCTGGATATTGAAATATGGGACAGCTATCCTTCTACCTGATTAACGACGTTTCTCGTATCTTGGTGAAAATTTTGTTGTTGTTGTAAGAGCAACAAGTCCGGCGAAAATCACTGTTGACAATGCCTAGATGTGTAAGGTCAACTTTCAGCTGTTCCTAAAGTCGCAAAAATGTCCGGAAAAAATTCAAATGGATTACTTGTCTATTTGTGAATAGAGCCCAACTTTGAAAATTAAAAAGTGTTAAAAATTGTGGTCACCAGAATTGTTAATGCAAGAAAAAATTATCTCCGGCTTAAATGGAGATATCGATACGAATCAAGGTTTAAAAGAAAGAGCTCAGTGCACTGATAAAGCTCGGAAGAATAAAAAGCGGATATAATCGTATATTTTCCTGTACATTGAGTTCACATAATTTGGACTTTAATGAGCTGTGCTCAAGTCTCGTCAGGGAATCGTAGTACAAAAAAATTGGTAGATCTTTTTAAGGCCAATCATTTTTTTTGATAAGATTTTCTCATATCTCATGTTTTTTGGCGGGGAAATTGAAATTTCAATTTTTTTAACAAAATTTTTAGGATTGAAACGAAAACTACTTATCCTATCAAAAAATGTTCAACAGAAAATTTGTAGATCTATTTAAGGTCAATAATTTTTCCATTGAATATTTTTGAATATCTCACGATGTTTGGCGGAAAAATTTGAATTTTCGACTTTTTTAATAAATTCAAAAAGCTGTTATACCAATCTTATAGAGCTTTCAAAAATAAATTTTTTTCTTCTCCTGACTTTTTTTCACATCGTGCGTTGTTTGGCTTAAAATCTTCATTTTCTTTTTATTTTTTGAAGTTTGAAAATGCTATAAGTCTGATAATTTTTATTTTATTAAAAAATGTCATAAGGATAAATTGTTCCTCTCTCTGAGTACTATAAATATCCGTACATAGAATTTGTAAATTACAAAAAAAGTGGTCTGAAAAATATTCAAAATGCTGTAAGTTTTTGTATTTTCATTCAAAATAGCTGGCTGACGAAATTGACCTTAATTTTAGGACACTAAAAGAGGAAACCAAAGTCCAATCTAATCGGTCAATTTTTTCGAAAGTTATCGTGCTAACAAACAAAAATCTATAGACACATTCGCAAAAACCATTTTTTTGGGTTCAAGGGGACTCAAAACGTGAACATTTGATAAAAACCCGGGTAGGTGGGGGGTCAAATTTTACTTCACACAAATCTAATACCTTCTCTGATAAAAAAGGGTCTCGGGTGTCCATTATCAACCCGCCCCATCGGCTCAGACTTGAAGAAAAAAAGGGTCTGCTTCTGTACGGTTGGCTGCAGAGTGTAGGTGAGAGTCTTGGTCTAGCTAGGACTAGGCCTAGCCATATGGTTGTAATTCCCTTTTCATTTAGCAACTTTTCAGATGTCAGTATATTATACATACTAAAATTTTATTCTACGTATAAACTTTTACAGTAATGATTAACTTTTTGTAAATGGTGTTAAATAAGGCATATTTTTTCAATTAATTAAAAAGAGTATTAAAAAGAGTAAAATTCCCATTCTTAGTTTGTTAACTGTTAGTTTATTCTAAGGAACAAAATTGTAGGAAAAAAACAAACTAGTATGCATTTTTTTAAAACATTACATTTTGTTATTTTCATACATATATTTTTTGCATTGTACAATGTGCAAGTAGCGAAGGTTTAAAATGTCACTGCAATTAGGGTGGTCCAAAAATTCAACTTTTGATGACCGATCCCCCCAATTTGTTCGTTTCAGGAAAAAGAAATTCCCAACTTTTTTTCAAATCGGTCAACATTAACCCGTGCCCCCAGGCTGTTGAAATTAACATGGGGTTTTAAATGGTAAAATCTCGGTTTTCGAAAAAATGGAAAAAAAGAAGTACTTTTTATTAACTTTTTGTAAATTAAAGTTTGGTCACCTCTTTAGGAATGTTCAAGGAATAATTTCCACCCAATAACTTTTGATATCGGCCCCTCAACCCCTTTGTCTTGTGGCCGGAAAATGCCCCAAAAAATGTAAAATATAAGTTTTATGTAAAATTAATGCTAAAGACGGTATTTTTTAAATTTTTACTTAGATAATTATTCATATTCGATAAGTCACAAGATTTCAAGTTTTTTAAAATTAATTTTCAATTTTTTAAACAATTTTACTGGTTTAAACCATTTTTTTCGGGTTTAAATGGTCAAAAGTTATTATTTTTCGTGATAAATCATACAGTTGATGAATTTCAAGGATGATATTTTTTGCCTAGCATATTTTGTAATTACTTAAACAATTTTTATGTGTTAAAACAATTTTTCGCCTGTTAATCGTACAACGTTTTTTTTTTTGGAGTTAATGACACAATTAACGAATGTATGTAAAAGGTAATATTTTTTTGTTTAGGATATTTGGCCATTGTTTCAATAACTTTCATTTGTGCAAACAATTTTTTCATCATTCCCAAAAGTTATTTTTTTTATTAAATTAATGACGCAGGTATTGAATGTTAGGAGTGATATTTTTTGTGAAAGACAGTTCGTAATTATTCAAACAATTATATTACTTGTCCTCTACCTTTCCTATCAAAAGGTGCAAGTGAATGATTATTAATTGTCTAAATAGTTGCAAAACTGTCTTCCACAATAAATATCGCTCTTGACATTTATTAACTGCATCATTGATTCCATAAAATAATAATAATTTTTAAGATTTACAGAGGAAAATATTGTTTTAATAATTGAAAATTGTTTCAATAATTTTAAACTGTAGCTTATACTTTATTCTTAATATTTTTACTTTTCTGCAAGGAAATACAAGAAAAAATTAGGTATTTGTATTTAATTGTATTTTTTTGTGAAATATTTTACATTTTTTTACAAAAAGGTACATGTTTTAACAAAAAATTACAGTTGTAGAAATGTTGTACTTTATTGTAAAAATTGTTTCCATCAGGGTACCTAAAATTTAATTTCCGCCAGTACAATTTAATGGTGCGGCTAAAAACCAAAAAGGACTCCATATTACCAGTTTACGAAAAAGTTTGATGTGAAAGTTGTCTAAAGTGTTAAAATATATTTTTCTTGTTTTTTATGACACCATAAAATTGTATTCATGAGAAAAAATAAATTTCAAAGAATTTTATACATGTATATGTTCGCAAGAACCTGAAAAATAAAGCGAGAGAAAAGAAAGTGTCAACATACTCGATACATTAGATGAAAAATATCTCACTTTTAACAAAAATGTTGTCCATCGGTAATATATGTGTCGTCTATTCTCTTTGAAAAACAACATATTTTGGTAGAAAATGATTATATATGCCTTGAGCATATCTGTACGATTTGAAATGAATTCCGTCCTCATTTTCCACAGTAGAATAAATGATATTACTCGTACCTTATTATTAATGTGCATTTGCCAGTAAACTTATTGTCGAATACAGTATACATATTTATTTATTAGATATTAAAAGAGAAACTGAGAAACGTAGCTCGTTTGTACATTAAACGCGTGCGTTGTTCCTCTCAGAGCATCCAGTTTAGACTTCAAATGCATGGTATTATACGTATTTTATATAGCGCTACATCACACTAAGTAAGTATGAATGTGTACTGTCATAGTTTGAATTAACCAAAACTAACGTAGCGTGAGACAAGATCATACAAGAAAAGTGAGTATGTTCTATTGATGTGTATCATAAAGAGTTCGAAGTTTACCTTCAGTTGATGGCAAACTTGAATTATGAAAACGGCAATGAGATAATTAACAACAATTATTAACAATAATTAAAGAGCAAATAACACAAACATGTTTCATTAGTTTTAGAATTATTAGCCCTGCGCTTGCAAACCAGATCCGAAAAAGGAATAAACCAAATTTCAAAGTGAAATTTCTTATAAATGAAAGAAGTTCAGAGTTCAGTTGCATTTCCTCAAAAATATAGACGATGCAAAGTTGTCTACAGTTTTCTACTTAAAAAAAGGTAGTTGGAAAAGTACGCTTTGATTTTATTATTTCTTTGCAAAGTCGAATTTTAAATTATGAAATTACAAAGTGGTTTTATTTTGAAAAAGTTTCAATAAACTAAGAAACTCATGTTACAGAGTCTTGCAATGTTAAAGCGTTGAAACAAAGCACTCCATAGTCATTCAATTCAATTTTTAAAGAGTTTTCAAACTTTGTAGTTTCTACCTAACCAAATTTGAATTTATAATACGTATTATTTTGCATATAATAAAGCTTCTAGCTTGAAAAGCATCGCATTTCTGACTATTGCATACAACTGTTAAGGAGACCAAGACTAATTCCTTTCAACTTTGGAAGTCAAAAGCTTCAATTTCTCCAAGTCTGAAATTCCACTCACTTGAATTCCTTTTCAAGGTGTGGCTCGTATGATGAATCAGAATCAGAGTCAAGGCGCCTCTTGCAAGCACGACATGATCGGCAAGAACTTGAGAAGCTTGCTCGAAGTTGCGGAGCTTTTGAAAGCCGATTCCAGAGGTCTTCTAGTTTCAGGAAATTTCTGAAAGTACGAGCCAAGGAATATGGCGTTCCTTTGCCGAGTTCTCGTTTTAGGTTTATTTGTTCCTAGTGATCTCTGCCAATATATATGTAACCACAGTGATTCGAATCGACTCAAATTATTCCGGCCCACTCCGCTCGATCCCAAAGTGCAGGATAATTAAGGAAGTTTCGCTGGGACAATCAGAATTCTGGTTTCTCGGTCGCGGTATCTCGATTCTATGTCCCTATTCCTCGACCAGAACGACGAGCTTGACGCTTTCCAGAACCACGTCGAGAAATGCCAATACCGCGAACTTCCGTACTCGGAACAGATCGAGGATACGCTTCCCTCTTATCTCCCTTTCACCTTCGATGCGGAATTCCATCCCAGTGCACAACGTCAAGAACGTGTTCACTTTTCCTCTCCTGATCGCTTCCAAGATCCTGAAATTCGTAAAAGAGTAAAGAAACTCCTACGTTGCGTTTCTGAAAATGAACCACTGAAAATAAAGAATTTCAAATTCTTCTAGTGCAATTGATAGGAAATAGTTTATAATGGATTTTATAAAAAATATCAGTCAAACCAAGAAAAGTTTCGTAGGCAACTGTTCCTTTTTCTTCATCATGTTCCTCTGCACAAAAAAAGACTAAGGATAAAATTTTATTGCAGATAATTTTTTAGAGGAATAAATTGTTATTTAGACAACTTCACGTCTTTTAAAAAACATTTATTTTCATGGAAGAACGAAAGATATTTTAACCGATATGTCGGTAAAATTGATCCTGTGAAGTCTAATTTTTGTTGCAGATAACACTGTTAAAAAAATCCAAGCGAAATTTAATATACTGCAAGTAAAGTCATTTGCACATACCGACAATTAAATTTAATACGAATCTGTATTAATATACGTGTATTGGAGTTTAATATACTTTTCTATTAAACTTAATAAATTTAATATACATGTGCATTAAAATTAATACAGATTCATGTATTAAATTTAATTGGCGGTATTTGCAAATGACTTTATTCACAGTATATTAAATTTCGCTTGGATTTTTCTAACAGTGAAGTTTTACCCCGGAATCGAGGAAAACTTTATCCTTTACTTTTTTGCGTGCTAAACTTTAAAAAAAGAATAAAAATAAAACCACTTTTCATAGAATTTTGCAAAGTAATAAAAAATTACAGTAAATTCCTTACTCTCCGGATAAAACTTTGCAAAATTACATTCTTGGTAATTAGGTTCCCCTAATAAAAAACTAAGGACTTTTTTTACTTAACCATTTTATTCGTACGAAAATTAATTCCAAAGAAATCATCCCCGAAATTCGAAAACACTGATTTGATTTTTCTTTTCCTCGATAAGAAAAAGAACGTGCATTCAATTTTTTCGTAATTTCTTCCATCAAAGAGTAAAACCCGCAAAATATTATGGCAATCGCAGAAAACTTGTGGGAAGCATCTTCCTTGATACCCCGATCCTCGTTTTCATTCTCGGTTTTTCCGGGTGGTATTTCCTCCAATCTCCAATTTTCCTTAGTAACTTCTCTAATAGAAAAAGAATCCCGCGGGGTAGTTGAAAGGTAGCGTATACCGACTCGTCCTACCATAGGTTATTTTGGCAGAAAATATCCCGCGGGGTATAAAAGGCGATTCTCGACCCACCCTGCAGCTCACTGAAAAGTTCATATACAAGTAGTGCACCTTTAACTCTCGAGCTTCCGGGTCGTTTCCCCAGAGTGTCATTAATATTAAGCCCTACTTATGCATTTTCGTGTAGCTAAATGTTGAATAATAAAAAAGCAAGAATTGTCGAATGAATATCGAAGCAACTGTCCCGCTAACATCCAAAGCAAAGATTACAATTAATAATTTTTTTAAAGGAATTATTAATAAGGAATTACTACCACCAGAACCCTCTGGTGGTAGTTTATTTTTTCGAAACAAATGATTTTCCAAAAATGTTTTTTTTTCTAGAATTTTTTTTTGATTAGCTTTCACACTTCCACTCTGTACCATCACATTTAAGAATATCATTTAAAAATGAAAAAATGAAAGAATTACATTTAAAAAAGTAATACAGGGTCAAAGTAATGATACAGGGTCAATTTGACTCAGTGTGGTCTCGATGATCGAATAAATAGGTGTGGTCTCGAAGGGTTAAGAGAGAGAAAACTGTATCTGAAGAATGGAAAATCTCTAAATTGACTTTTAAAATATAATAAATATGTAATTTTTTATTGTAACGGATTTTACAGTGGAAATTATTTTCCTTACTTATTGCTTACAAGACAATTTTCTCTTTCAAACTGAAATAGTTTAGGAAAATTTTATGTATCACGAAATCCACCTTTAAATTTAATTAAATTAATTTCAATTAATATATGTAAATTTAGAAATTTAGACATTAGGGTAAGAGTACCAATTCTTGGCACCCCCCTCCAATTGTTGGCACCTCTCTCTAATTTATTAGATAATACGACCGTTTAGCTTGTTTTTCTTTAATTAATGTAATTCTACCATCATTTTTACGCATAATGCATATATTAGTTATCCACTACAATCAAATATTGATCCAAAATTAAATAAATTTACTTCAGTTTTTGGCATGCCAATAATTGAGCTAAGGTGCCAAGAATTGGTTCTCTTTCCCTAATATTACAAATTTAAAAAAATTCATTTATAGCGTAAATTTTTATTCAGTAAATCGGGTGATGTCAAAATGATCAAAAAAATAAAACAATTTGAGCTGCAACAGTTTTATCTAAAAACAAATATCACAGTAATCTTGGAACATTATTTTAATCTGCAGCGGTGATAGTTTGATCTAAAATGGATCATTATTTTATTTTCACAGCCTTTTGTTTTTCTATTTCTCATTTTGCTGCAAATTAAAATGATTCCCAAAGATTTTCTGTAAGTTGAATTATAGAAGCCACTATAGTGGAATTTTCTACTAAATGAATTGTTAATAATAATAATAATAATAATAATAATTGTTACTGATTTCATTACTCATTATTGACTAAAAATAGTAAGAATAATTACTAAATCACTGGGTGAATAGTTTTGCACCGTTTAATCAGTCAAATTTTAATTGTCAATTTTAATTTAGTCAAATTAGTTAGTCAAAATTGACTAGTTCAGATTTGGGAAATAGGGTCAAAAAATTAAAATAATTTATTTAGATAAATGCAAATTTTTCACTTCTTTTTGTATGAGAGGAACTGAAGAACATATAAAACTTTGCCAAGACACCGTATTAAATTTTTATCGTTTTGATGGGTTGAGCGAGCGTTGGAAATCTGCGTCTGAGGTAGTTTTCGAGTAGCTTTCCCGGTATCTTGTTTCGCTTGATAAAGTTTCTTTCCTTTTTCGACGATATCGCACGGAATTCCTCCTCTCCGTCTTTCAAATATCGCGAAACTTCATGACATCCTCGCACCCCTTCGTGCCCTTCGACCACCAACCTACTATCATGGTCTCAAAGTTATTGACCATCTTTTTATTGCGCGAGTTATTGCGTATCGGAAGCCAATGCGGACAAGAGATTCGCCTTCTTCTTGGCCTTCCGAATAGAGTGAAGGAGTACGAGGCGTGCAAAATGTTGTATAGAAACGATATTCAGTCGCGTGGGGAAACTTTCGATATGAGGGAAGGTATGCATAAGTTTAGACGCATTTCCTGGGATATATTTTCACCAGCAGATGCATTATTGCAGAGTTGCACACGTGCTGAGTTTTCATATTGCTTGTTTTGAATATGAGCACGATGTTTGCTTTTGCAAAGAAAACTTAACGTATAAACAGGAAATGAAACGTTGTTGCGAAACTTAGTTCACATTCATGTAATATAATAGGATTGCAAGTATACTTGGTACAAGATCCTATACTTATATAAATAAATAAATTCGTTTTTTTTTTTAAAAAGGGAGTAAAACCGCAATAATTTGGGTTTCTGCTTAAGCCCATAAATATTTCGGTTTTTTCGGTTTCTTTTCGGTTTTTGGTTACTTTAACCATAAATGAATAAAATAAATATTGAGCGTTAAAATTACACACTTCTTTTAATGCGGAAATACAGAAAATGATTTTCTGTGACTTTTAATTGAAATATATAAAAAATTGTGAAACATATAGTGGATAAAGAGATTGAAAAATGAAGAAAGAAGTTTTAAGCTTTATTGCACTTTCCTTGGTTAAACCGATATAATCTCTATTTTATAACGGTTTGGTTTCTACGAATCAGTTATTATAGAAATTAAGAAATAATGATTTTGGTTTGGGTATTGTTTTTTAAAATATTTTTTTTCCGGTTTCGCACCCAAAGAAAACCAATTTTCAAGTTTAAAAAATCGTTTTTACCTCTTTTTCTTGATTCGATATAAAAATTTGTTTATGTTAAAAAAACATTTTTTTATAAAAATGGTTTTTTGATTCAAATAATATTTGTTTAAATCAAACATGTTTTTTTTTATCCTATAGCAATGCAATTATACTTTTGATTTAAAAAAATTTTGTTTGAATGTAAAAAACTTTTTTCTGAGTGCGATTTCTCCTTTTCGGTTTTTAAAAACACCGGTGTCTTTTGGTTTCGGTTTTACTCCCTGATTGTAATTATTATACCCTGTTTCTTAGAAAATAACAAGAAAAAAGAATTTAAATTCAGCCCTGTAAAGAGGACATTATAGTTATGTAGCTCACTACTCATTTTTTTTTACACGCTCAATAAAAATAACAGGTTGAAGTTATGTTATTTAAAAAAATGGTGTTTCAAATACTCAAAATAATTCAAAACCCAGTAAAATTGAACTTAAAATAATCTCTCTCTTTTTTTCTGAGACCGTACACTTGCTAGTTTAAAGATAAAAAATGTTCTGCATAAAAATATTCTCATTTCTCAATTGAAAGCATCAGTAGATACGAAGTAAATGGAGTTTTGAGTGTGCGGTGGTTCCTTCTTTCTGAATTTTCTAGAATGCTTAGTACGTTAGTCACAGGTCAGCGCGAAAACGTCTATTGTGAAGCCTGACAAAGTATGATAATCGGACAAAGTGCTCGAGTACAAAGCACAGTGTGCTCATCCGGGTATAACGAAGTAAAAATAGCTGGAGGGTACCTTTTGTGAACTTTTTGGCCGGAAGAGTCTATCGTTCTTGCAACAGAGTCTTATTATGATTATTATTTTTTTAACCTCTCGAATAGTCGACTTCTTCGTACGTAATTATATTTACTGGGTTAATTTCAATATTTAAGCTCCGTTTAAATTTTAATTATTACTTCATCAAAATTTTCCCTGGAACACTTAAAACCATAATTAGAATGAAAAAAATTGCTGTTTATACATTGAAATTGATATCCTTTTGAAGCAGAAACGTTTAGAATATTTGAAGCTAAATTTGATGGGTTCGCATAGCGAGCGAGTGTAGAATTTCTCGTAATTCTCAATTTTCCTGACTAGCCACGTAATAAAATTCAACACTGTAGTAAAATCAACCGATAATTCATGGCATTGTGTCATCAGATTGGGGAGCAAACTGGAAATTGAATAAAGCCCTTCGACTAGTTTATATGTAAATATTTTAAACCTATTTCCTCTTTTTACTATAATTTAATTTTATATTTAAGTATTCAATTTGATAATTAAATTTTACGTCCAAATGAAAAGGGCTCAGTTTGTCGATTTTATTTTAAGAGTTGTGCACACAGAAAAATGTTTGGTTATTCTAATTAGAATTTCGGTTAGGCTCTACTTAACATAGTTCTCTGGTGATGTTTACCAGAATTCCATTTGCAATTACCAGAATTTTTAGTAATTTAAAAAAATAGTCACAAATTGCATAAATAATATTATTATTAAAAATATTGTTAAAGGAAGTGCAGAAGAATATGAAAATGGGTCATTTCACTGTTAATTGTTTCCAGGTTGTAAGTTTGAATAATCAATTCAATTCTGGATATTTCCATGCAAATGTAAGGCAGTAACGTCTGACCACAAAAGGAATCGCATAGACACGAAATTGCATCCATGCAAAGCTCTAACAACAGTAAATGCGAAGCCATTCCCTGAAATGGCATGCTCTTCACGTTGTCTTGACTCTGATCTGTCTCTCCGATTTTTGCATTTGTAATATAGCAAGACTTCCTGAAGCATTCCCTGCTCGTGAGGGGAACCATAAGTAGGCCATTATGCTCGATCCACTGATGCCGGAAGCGCATTCACGCGATCGGCTTTGCAACTCCTTGATATCACTTTCAGAGTGGACCAACGAGTCGAAATTCAAAGGAGTTCTCTCTCCTTTGAACTGATTCCTCCAAGCCATTCAGTATGGACCAGAAGCTTTGTTGATTCAATTTTCCCAGTTTTTCAAAACATGAGTGCTTTCAAATTTGCAATGGGTGTTTTTGAATACTTTTAAATAATTTGCAATACTCAAGATATTTTTGAAAATGTTCTCTATTTTCTATTAATAATGAAAAGCTTTTCATTATGAAAGAGAAATTATGGATATTAGAAAACGTTTGATAAAAGTCTTTTACGCCGGAGCAATTCTATGTTCTCTTTGAAGACTTTTAATTTAAAGATCAGAAGTGATGATGATGAGACAAGATTCGTTTACTTTGAAACGACATATTCCTTTTTATCCTTTTATCTCTGCTCCTACTGCATTTACTCTTTTAATCTTTCACCTGCAAACGAAAAAGTCTCTTTCGTCATTTATTCGTGTTACCACATTTTCTGAGTACTGGAAACTTTTCTTATTTTTTCTTACATTGAAGTTTTCTTTTCACTTTGCAGATTACTGTAGAAGGAGTCACTCGGGAACAATGAAGCTTGCAGATATCGCAAGTAAGATATAATAACTTTTATCAAAGAGATTGGAAATCGACACTAGAAATTGAGGATCAAGGAATCTACATTCTTTATTTCATTTTTATTTGCAATACTGACTAGATATTGGTATCTAGTTTTGTTAGTTAATAATAATATTTTTTGTATGCTACCTTTTCCCTGTTTCGATTTCCAGTGTTCTTGCAAATTGTATTCATATCCAGAGATCCGGGGTCCCGGGTGCATGTTGAGCGAAAACCGCAGGTGGTGCATGTATTAATACATTCAGTAGTGTATAGAGTTGCGAAAAAGCTGATAAAAATCGAGGTTACCCAGAACATTTTCAGTAAGCTTCAACCATGTTTTTAAAACATAGAATTATTTTTGAATATTTACAGAGTGGCCGCATGTCAGGGAAAACCTGAAAATTAGGGAAAAATCAGGGAATTTTATTGGTTAGGGAAATTCATGGAAAATTCAGGGATTTTTTAAGAAAACTTGAAAAAGTCAGGAAAGTTCAGTATGACGTTATGTAAATAAATGAGAATTTACAGAAATCCATTTGAAATTGTAAATTTGATGAATTGCAAGTTTGCTTTATTGCTTTATTCCGGATATAAAAGATTGGTGACTAAAGAAAGTAAAAGATTCAAATTCTGAACTGAAACAATATTAATGATCAGGGAAAATGAAAAATTAGTCAGGGAATTTAAATAATGAAATTTTAATTTTAGAAACGTTTTATTTTGATATAATTTAATACTACCAAGTTCGTTAAATTTCATTATAGTTTCTAAAATACTTTTTGTCACTCGGAATTGAATTAAAGCTCTACTAATTTTGTTACGACGTCGCGTCGCTGTCGGCTGATAACAGACGGCAAAGGCGGAAAGTAGCCATAAGCTTGAAAACGAAGAGTAAACAAGTGAGGAACTGCCTTTCATGAATCATTCAAGATTACACTCGATAAAGTTTATGCTTTCGTAGAAATTGCACCAAAATCGAAGTTCTCAACGAGATCGAGACCATCACAATCGAAAGCGATTTCGTAACTCGTTTTTACTGCTTTTCGTGACTTTAACTCCCGCCTCTAACATCAGATTAAACCTAGCTGATGCTATCACCACTAGAATAACAAAATTTTAGTATCGGAGACTATAATATTTTTTCAAGTTATGTCATTTGAAAATTATACAATGACAAAATTTTATTCTTATGAAAATCATATTACGAGAATCATAAATATTTGATCATATTTTCGAAGTTTATATTCACACGGTATGATATTCATAATAATTTGTAAGCGTCATGTGGCGTTGATCACATTAATCAGGAGAATTTAATCTGTGAATGATAAATATAGGATTTTGAAAGAGCTTACTGTTCAAATACGATTGGAAATCAAAGGGCTTTTAAATTATAAATTCAAATACTGTTATGGGTTTACAAGTAATAAAATTCAACACGTCAGAGAGAGGTCGTTTTAATTATTATATATAAAAAGCTCATCGATATACATGATGTTCTGTGAAAATTCATTTTCTGTTTTCTTTTTGTAATAAGTTTCTAAAGTCAGTTTAAAATACGAGGCTCAACTGCGCCAAGGTAAATCCGAATAAATTAGACTCAGCTGGACCCTGAATGCCTGAGGCTCAAAAGATTACTTTGTACGTTAATACCGGGCTTTATAACGTATGCGCTTGGGTAAGAACGCGTGTTAGATCCTTAATAAAACGTCTGGCTTGACACGAACTCGTTTTGTGAGCATTTTTGACTTTTGTAATTGCTACGAAGATATACGAGGTTTTATAATCAGGATTTCCTAATTTGTCGGACACTAAAACAAAGATACATTTGAAAAGTGTTAAAATATATGAAGATTTTTAAAACTTTTTTAAAAGGTATTTTTTTAGCAAGTTAGAAACATTGTATTTGCTTGAGTGAAACTTGTAGCTTGGGTAGGTGAACATAGTTTTTCTTTCACTTAGGTGTATATTGAAAATAAACTTCGACACGTGTCAATTAGAACTTTCTAATTTGATCGAAATTCTTTGGAAATGCACTGCAGCAAGACTCCAGCCATCTATATCGATAAAAGTCTGGAAAAACTTCTGGATAGCATTTCTTCGTAAGTGGCTTCTAACTCTCGAGAGCACGCTCGATTGTCGGTCCAAATGGCTTCCCACGAGCTGATGAGTTTCGTTCTGGTGAAACCCTTGTACTGTCAGAGTTCGGAAAGTCAGAAGTCAAGTAATAAAAAAAAGAATTTAATAAATAAAACATCGAATTCCAAGATCGGGAATTTATTTGCTGCGTCAGACATATGTGTACAATTTTCTGCCGGAAACGATGTGAGTAAAAAGAAAAAGATAAATTTATCACTTCCATAAATCACTGAACAACAAAATGATCTGCTCGAAATCAATGATTCAGAAAAAAAGATTGGAACCGAATTTTATTAATTTATTATGACAAGAGTACTTTACTCTTTATAGCATGCATGCACTTTTTGAAACTATCAATTGTGAAATCCTCAGTGGAAAAAAAAGTGAAAAAAAAACTACTCAGTGGAGTAGCACAATTTTGGTCAGCCATGGAAGGAAATTTAAAAAGGCTCTTTACAATTTTTAAATATTAAATATTAATTTTCTAAAATTGCTGTATTAAGAGCCGAAAATATATTCCATAAAAAGAAAAACATCTATAAAAAATAATTATAGAAAACATGCCTTTTAAAAAAAAAATGTGGGAAAGTTAAATCTTCAAACAGTATTTGGTCACGTTAATTCCCAAATCTGCAAGAAAACTCGAAAAACAAACCTATTTATGATGACCGATTTGTCATGAAGAAAAAGTTAGATAGGAAGTTTTGCTTTATGGATCATTTTCTTCTAAAAGTTTCAACCGTACGAAACTTGAATTTCAGCTACATGCAAGTCAAGTTATTTCCCTGCATGAAAAGAGAATTCACGAGTTTAAGGAAACTTATATTTTATTAATAAAGTAAAATAAAGGTAAATTTAGTTTTAAATAATAATTAGGTAATGCTCATGAAATGAGCATTAAAGTTGATACAATTTTACAGCTAGATTTCTATTTCTTAATTTTGTTAATTAATTCCAAAAGTTTGGCATCTTCGAAAATCATGTTAATTCCTCTAGAATATGACAGCATCTGAACCTGATCTTGTGTGAAATTGCTCGATATTAATTCAAGGGAAATCACAGGATGAGAGTTAAGGTTGCCGGAAATTGCGATGCTCCCTCTGCAACATCAGTTCTTGTTCCCCTATGTCTCTTAGCAGTTGTTCCGCTTTAATATTCGATCCACTTTATTAAATTAATATAGCTTGCCTTATTTAATAAAAATATATCAAAGACCTTCAAAACATAGTGAAAATTGTAATTACTTAATGTCAGATTTAAACACCTTAAGTGTTATTTAAAACACCTTGTTGATTTATAATACCAATAATAATAAAAATTAAAACATCAATTCAAGCAGCTTCAAATATTGTTTTATTTTCTTCACAAAAGCTGGTAAAATTATAAAACATTTTCAGAGGGGCGGTATTGATTGTGTGATTGTACATGAAAATTATATAATCCAATCGTGCACGCGAAAACTCTGCATATGGACAATCAAAATATACATATTTTAAACTGTATACAGTTAAATTCGATACCGAAGAATTTTACACAAAGGTAATAATTAAATTTTAATGATCTTAAATCGTTTAATCCTGCACAAGGAAATTATTTAATTATTTTTTTAATTCAGTTTTTAATTTTTCACCGATAAATTCTATATGGCCAAATTGTACACAAAAAATGAAATTAAAAACTGTTAAACTGAATATAATTAAATCCGAAACATCAACATGTTGCGCAAAGTAAAAAATTAAATTTTATAAAATTTCACAAAACCGTACATAAGGAAATCGTACACAAGGAAATTATTTAATTATTTTTTAAAATTTGTTTTTAATTATGTACCGTTAAATTCTGTGGGGCCAAATTGTACACAAGGAGTTAAATTAAAAACTGTTAAACTGAACACAATTAAATCCGAGACACCAAAATTTTGCACAAAGTAATGAATTCAATTTTATAGAATTTCTCTAAACCGTACACTGTTTAATCGTGCACAAGGAAATTATTTAATTTTTTTTTAAATCATCATTTTTTTTAAATCATAAGAACTTTACACAAAATAATTATTTCAATTTTATTAAATTTTATTAAACCCTGCACTGTATAATCGTGCGCAGGGAAATTATTTAAAAATTTATTTTTAAATTCTATACTGTTAAATTGTGCTAGGTGAAATTCTGCACAAAAAAACAGTTTAGAAACACTCCGTTAAATTTTATTCCATGAAAACCTAAAATGAGTTTATCGTAGTTTTTATAAAACTCTATACGTGAAAACTCTGCACAATGACAGTTCGAACCTTGGATTCAAATTTCTTTAATTCTACATAGTTTTATCAATCGCCAAGACAACGCTGTTTTGTTTTTATTGGTTCGTGTTCGACACACTGTGAAGTTGTAGAATAAATCAACAAAAGCAAAACAACGTTGTCTTGACGATCGATAGAACTGTGTAGAATTAGAGAAATTTGATTCTAATTTTCAGACTGTCATTGTGCACAGTTTTCCTGTGCAGAGTTCTATAAAAACTACGATAATCTCACTTTGAGTTTTCATGGTATGCAATTGTATTCAGTTTAACAGTATTTAAGTCAATTCATTACTTTGTGCAAAGTTTTAATGTCTCGAATTTAATTGTGTTCCGTTTAACAGTTTTTAATTTAATTCCTTGTGTATAAATTAGACGTATACAATTTAACGGTACAGAATTAAAAACTGATTTAAAAAAATAATTAAATAATATCCCTGTGCACGATTCTCTTGCGTATGGTTTTGTGAAATTTTATAAAATTTAAATTAATTTTATTTTATCTTACATATTTTAATTTACTACTTTGTGCAAAATGTTGATGTTTCGGATTTAATTATATTCAGTTTAACAGTTTTTCATTTAATTTCTTGTGTACAATTTGGCCGTATGGAATTTATTGGTGCAAAATTGAAAACTGAATTGAAAAAGTAATTAAATAATTTACTTGTTCACGATAAAACGATGTTAGTGTATATAAAATTTAATTATTACCTCTGAGTACAATTTTTCGGTATCGGATTTAACTGTATACAGTTTAAAATATGTATATTTTGGCTATCCATGTTCAGGGTTTTCGCGTGCATGACTAAATGTATATAATTTTCGTGTATACAGTTTATTTGTGCACAATCGATACCGCCCCATTTTCAGAGGCTGCATTTTTCACGCAAACAATTCCTAACTGAATATTTTCAGCTGAAAAATACAGGTGAACCAAAACGATATGGCCTTTTATTTGAAAATAAAGCTTCACCTCAGTCATTTAACGATTTAGTTCACTCACGCGAAAATATTGGATTGTATTGCATAGTCCTTGGGATTCATTTCAATTAAAGTCGATAAACGCATTTTTCAATTTTGCTTCCGTTTATAATTTCCTTCACTCGATTTTTTTAAAAATGTAGAGAAATTTATAATAATTCCAAAGACATTAAGTTTCCTATGTTCGGATAAAATTCTGGTGGTTCACGGCAGCTTTAAAAATCTCATCATTTTACATTTGTCGTGGGAGGGATATTCGGAAGTACCCCTCATTCTACTTCGACCTCCCTTTATCCGAGCAGTTCAGGCGTCTCTGAAAACGGTAATCCAACGTCCGACGTACACGTTGCATACTTGATTCCACTTAATTACAGTCGCTTAACGTTGAGTTTCCCTACCGCTGGAATAATAACGAGAGGCGGACGATATTGGGACAAATATAAAGAGTAGCTCAAAGTTCACGATCTTTGATGGCATAAGAAGCAGTTATTTAAAAATTATTTACATTAAATGAGAATAATGAATTCCAAAATAAATTGGGATGAAATCCAATTACAGGCAATTATAATCCATAAATTTGATGAAACCAAATGTCGACACTTTTTTATGAAGTCTAAAACACTTTTTAGAAAGCGTATTTGAAAATTGTCAAAATGTAACTAAATTTTCATGAATTTTCTCTTAAATTTCAGATAAATGAATTTTCCTCATTTTATATTAAATTTACTAATACAGTAAATCGGGAGGTATCAAAATAATCCAAAAATGGATCAATTTGATCTGCAACATATTCATCTAAAAACAAATTAATACTTTTCCCATAAAATTGTTTTTATTGTTAAAAAAATGATCTGTAACGGTTTGATATTCTGAATTTACTGAGAAATTGTAACAGAAATTGATAAAAAAGTATCTTAAATTTATGAAAAAGTAACTAAATTTTCAGTTTCATGTAACTGCATAAACACAGTGAAGAAGAATACTTAAAATTGTTACACTTTAAAATGGTTGGGATTCAATTGAGTGTCTTAATTAAAGCAATATTAGTCTAAATTTAATACCGCTTTACCTGAATTTCAGAACTGAATCTTAATTTCAGACAAATTTTACTTAAAATCAAATCAATTTTGCTTAAAATTTTGTTTCATAGAACGTTTTTTTGGTCGGATGCTTCAATTATCTGTTTTATATTTGTCAGAGCATTCTATGAAATGCTAAAATTAAAGAACATTAAGGATTCCACATAAGGAACCCTTATTATACAAGGAATAATCATAAATTTTTCGTCGAGAATTTTTTTGTTTGTTGTTCAGATTCTTTCATACTGTGCAGTCACCTCACATTCCTAGTTTGGTTCGTTCAATGGCTATATTTGTGGGACATCCGAAGCTGGTGATATCTATTCAAAGAGACTTTCGTTGGCTCCCTTTGTGGTGTGAAAATTCACCGATTTCCGGATACTACTCACGAATTTATTTGCACTCAATAAAAGGAGGTACTTTTACCTGAGTAGGTAACATAGAGCGCTTGGTATTATACTCGTAATTATATATTCTAACAGTATATTCTACGTGCATAGTTATATATATATATATATATATATATATATATATATATATATATTTGCATGTATGTATGTGTATGTATGCATGAACGTGTATAGTTCATTTATACATGTGTATATAGTTATACAGTATTGTATGTACATACCTAGATGATTCACTAGTGACCACTTCTCTCCAAGGACCGTCAGAAACTTAATTAACTATTCCACCCCATAATCCCACACGCAGATACCCGCCATCCTGTGGTCTGCAGACCAGCAGTTCGGCATACGAAACTGTATTCGTGAGTAAAATACTGACACCTATATGTGTGATAAGTAAGGTTATTTGGCAACTTGAGTGCTACTTCCTATTCACACATTCACTACCTAAACATGGAAGCATGGGTCATGGTGCAATCTGTTATCTTCTTCTTCAACTTCTTGGAGTCTATCCAAAATTTAGCTTAGGGCCATATCTTCTCTATCGAGTGTTACAAAACATCGAGTAATAGATTTCAATTTACTTTTTTTTAAAAGACACATTGATTGCTTAACCCCTTCAAGCAGAATTACAATGTTTAACTTGGATTCAGTATAATGTTGATACCAACAAAACGAATTTAGATGTGAAATACGTGTAATTTTAGAGAAAGTGGTGATGACAATTTTCATTTATAAAACCTTCAATTTTTGCTAATAATTGGTGTTATAAGAACTAGTAGAAAATAAAAAAAATGTGCGTTGTATTGCGTGAATGCCACCAATGGGATTGTTAAATAGGGCGAATTGTTTCTAGTAATTTGTATCGTTAGAAAAATAGAATTATCTTATTCTAATCTAAAGAAAATGACAGTAAAGATTTATTGTAAACATATAACATATTCTACAGAATTCTTTTCTAAAAGAAAAGAATTCTTTTCGAAAAGAAAAGAATTCTGTAGAATATGTTTTATAGTTTACAGTTTTAATAAGAATTGACGCTTTCTGAGGAAAGTTCATGCGACTGGAGGCAATAACTATACGAAACTACATGAAATATTCTTTACAGTCTGCATGTAATATGTAGAGCTGGCAAGCATTCGTGGCGCCATTCAGTTTTGATAAATATCCTTCTGAAATATGACGCGAATGTTCTGACGTTATAAGAACGCGCCAGGTGCTGCACCCTTCGCCTGGAGGGTGAGTTCACCTCTTGGCTTATCTCCATACCGATCGAGGAGACATCCCACTCGCGTATATCTCGAGAGCTTGGGATGATTACGATGGGCTAGAATTCTGCCAATTCCACTCCGATGGAATTGTGAAGTGCAAAATTATTCCGAGCCACCAAGATCACGATAAAGGAACCTCTCCCTGATGTAATAATACTACTCATTGTATCCAGCATAATCAATTTCTGACGATTCAATATTTGCATCAATAATCTCCCCTTTTTCATTCTTATCCGCTTTTTTCCTCAAAGTCTTTTGCAAACTCAACCATCCTCAATTCAAGAATAACTAATCTGGACAATTAATCTCGAGAACTCTTTCAAGAACTCCAGATTCTTATTCCTTTCTCCTGACTTTATGTACGCTATTATTAAAATCTTTTTATACTTGTTTATAAATGAATAAATGAAAAGTAGAAAATTAGTGTAAATTGAAAAGGCAAATAATTGCCTGTCATATTTTAGGAGTTTGGTGGACGTTTTCTGAAATCAGATAAAGAGCTGCATATGTAGAGAAACGCATACTTTCTAATCTCGCGTGGATTACGGTTCTTCATCCTGGGGTGAAAATACGAGCCGCTAAAGTTATGGGGGTTACGAAATGAGGTCTGAAATTTGGTGAGGTGGCGTTCGGAGTGGGGCGCAACTAAGTTGGGGGGAGGGGGTGAAATACACCCGTTGCCACCAGCCAGACCTTCTCATGTAAGGCGGGTAATATAAGGCTGAGCAGAATACGTGGCCTGTAATAAGGATGGTACGCTGGCATCCGTTACTTCTCATATTATCCCCCACTATCAACAAACACCAAACCCTCTTCCGAAAATTCAATGACGGATTTTGCCATTCTATTTTATTAAATTGATTCCTTCCTACGATCTCTACACTTCTTATTTTCACATTTATTCAATTCTCAAACGATTCTCATTATTTAAATATGGCTTATAATTCATCTAGGTATTTTAGTAATTACAGTAATAATTACACTAATGCGAGACAACCAGTCTTTTGAGATGCATAAGTTCTTCTAATTTTGATAATCTACAAGATGAAATTTTTTCCTCAAAATATTATGAAAGTTAGTAAAATATAGAAATTAATATTCCTATGTATTCTAATAAAATTTATTAAAATGCAATCTAATACAGGGATCACAGTCAGTCCCCTATTCCTCTATACCCCTTTTTCCCCTGCTTTCCCCGTTTTTCCACTTTTGCCCCCCTATTCCCAAAATATCTTACAATCTTCCAGAATCTTAGAAACTTATCTGTAATCCTTAAAAATTCTCCAAAATATCCGAGACTCTTCTAGAATCTTCTGGGTTTTTCTATAATAATCTTATAAAATCTTAAATAATAGGGTCACTCCATGAATGATCATCTGAAACGATTGCGGTTATATTTCAAAAAATTTGTTTAATTGATCTATAATTATGTCTTATACTTCTAGATTCGATTCGTGTATTTTAAGTATAATAAATTATTTTTCATTAAGCCTGAAATAATTTTTGAAAACATGCGGATGTGTGGAACATGGCGAGAGTACGTCACTTTTAAAATGAATTAAACATTAAAGTTACTTATTTTAAATTAAGTAGAGAAAAACAGTGCGATTAGGGATGATTTAAATTTATTATCTATAACGCTATTTTGGCGTTATATTTGAAATAGGAGATGGAAAATGTGTTTGAAGTGATCTGTCAAAATGTGTTTTTTTCGTAAAGTTTGATAATTTATTGCAAGTAAAATACATTACCGAAAATTTTAAAACTTGTTTCAAAACACAGCCTTTTTCATGGTATTCAGTGAAATTATCCATAAAAATTGAGTCCTCCATATTTTCGTCTTCCAAAACCTGAAAATTGGCAACAAAACACCATTTTCAAACCCACCTATTTCCGAATATACAGTTTTAAAAAAATTTTATCTGCTCGAATAAATTATTTATACTTATATCTATCACTTACAAAAACTTCGCGGATGTACTTCGCGTGGTTTTCTTTTAAATGGCGTTTAAAATTTTGTCTCGTCGGCCTGACTTTGACAGATTTTAAAGAAGTTACTTTAAGTCAAAAATAAGACAAAATAGTCAAGTAGTTTTTTAGTCTGAGCATCAAAAACTTTGAAAGGCTTAAATAGTGACGAAAATGTTAACATTTTAAAATAATGATGTTTACGGGCATATGTTTTAACATATTTTATTTGTCCTTTAATTTGAATTATTGACCGTAAGACCGAATATTGTTGTTGCAATAATTATTGGAAAAATCCAGAAGTCATGAAGGATTTTAGAAAACTCTAGAGAATTCCAAAGATTCCGAAAGTTTAGAAATTTGAGGAGTGTTTTATTAGATTCTAGATAGGAATCTAAAATTGTTGAGGATTTTTTAAGATTCTGAAGAATTTCAGCCCTCTTGGTATATTTAATAGAAAAAGAACTCCCTCCCTTTTTTTACAATCCTCTTTGTCGAAAAATGAATCCTCTATTTTTCCTAAAATAGAGGAAACACTGTGATCCCTGAATATAAACTGATTTTTAATATTTATAAATAATTATACGTCATTGAAATCTTATAACTTTTCTGTACCATGTTTAGCCTTTGGAAAAATCCAGGTGAAAAATTTGAGAGTTCATGCATCCGATCATGAAATTTTATGGAGATTTATCTTTAAAATAAGCTCAAGAAAATTAAAAATGTTAATTATTTCGTAATTTATTAAAAATGTTATCGAAAATAAAAAATTCACTATTTTTTCAATAGTTTCTTGGAGAATTTTTTCAACTTAGGCTTGTTTAAAGCTGAATTTTACTCAGCTTGCGTAATTTTTTGAGGAAAAAATTATCAAAATAAGGAGAATTTTAAATATTTAGAATAAAAAGTAAAAGTGAGCAACTTTAATGAGTAAGCAGTAAGCAGTAGTTAAAAAATAAGTAGTGAATGTGGTATGGTATGAATGTGGTCCTTGGTAAAGTGGTTGGAACGTTTTCTAAATGAGGGTTGAAAATGAAAATTGAATTTAGCTGTAGCCTTGAGTGAGTGTTTGCTTTAGTAGAGCCCATCGTGCCCTCCATGAAATAGTCGCGTTTGCCTGGAGGGTTTTCTCTCTGTCTTTTTATAACCCTAGCTCTCAATGTCGCTATCTACATAACTACTAGTCTCTTTCTATCCCTAATGAGCGCCTCGGCGTTCAAAAGCCACAATCATCCGGACTCTACAACGAAAATTCTCAAAATTTCTAAATGGTGTGAATGGATCTACAGAATCAGGAAAAATAGGACAGGCGACTACAGTTTCACTTCAAATGAATAGGACCTAAAAAAAAGGTTCTAATTTATTTTGAGAAGTGAAAAAAGTTCAATTTTTTTGGAACAAAGGATGAAACATGAAGTAAACGAAACTTGATAAATCCATTTTGATAGAAATTATGCTTCCAGTAATTATCAAAAAAATACACAAAAAACAGATCTTGCATAACCTAGTCATCTCTAAAAGTTGTCTGTTTTTTTTATCAGAGTGGATTTACCATTTTTTTAGAGATTTAAAACTTATTCCTTTATTTCTTTTCTTAATTAGAATTGATTTATTTTATAAACTCAGCTGTATTTTTAAAGCTGTTGGATTTTCGACTGTCTTGTGAAAAAAATTAGAAAATTTTCCCTTGTAGAGTGAAGGTGAGAAGAAAATCATGAAACCATGAAATTGGAATCGTTTCGAAGGGAAACAGTAAAACATTGATGAAGAAGCGTTCATTCTATCTAGATCCGAAGGAAGGGTCTTGCAAGAACTACCATCAGAGATAAATGAGGAGACGAGGATTAAACTGTTGTGGTGGAATGTTGAAGAAACAAAAAAGGTAGAAAATGCAAAGCGCCATGCGGCACTCATTAGAACAGAAAAAAAGTAGATTTCCAAGGATTAAGCAAAACAGTCGAGGTAGAGACAAAAGAGTTATATTTTACTGAGACACGATAGTCAGGCATTACAAAATCCGTTTAGATTTCCGAATAATTTATTCATCATTATCAGGATTTGTCAAGTTATAAGAAAGGTACATAATCTAAGCTTAAAACAATGGATTTCTTTAAAGCACTATATTCCTTGTATCCATATAGACAAGGAATCAAGTTAGCTATTTAGGTATTTGACCAAAAAATATATACTGATCCATCCAATAAAAGAAATGTTTTCGTTTTTTGGGAAAAACTGATTTATTTGGGTTCCAAATGTTCAAGGAGTAATTAATTAGTATTTCTGGTAGATATTTTTTTTCTATATAATTTTAATGGTATATATTTTTAACCCAGAGTATCATTTTCACGAAGATTATTACTCAATAAACTATCATATAATTTCATTGTAGAATAAAAAAAAGTTTTTCTTTTTTTAAACACTTATTTTTCTTCGTTCTTAAAGAGTTTCTTGTTTTGTTTTCCATTGTAATTTATATGTAGTGTTTCTTAATTGAAGGGGCGTGTGCTAGAAATAATTGAGGCAATTCCACGAACGTGCTTGCTGTGACATTTTCGTACCCAAGTATAATTTAGCATGACTTCTAAGTGATCTAAACATTAGTTACTACCCTGCAAATTTATACTATTCTTCTTCACTGACTAAGTAAGCAGCACAAAATCATTATTTTCAATGAAATATTCATTTCACTAAGGTTTTCTTTTCGGCAAATGTTATTGGCAATATTGTTATTAGCATTGATAGGCAATATTGTTATTAGCATTGAAATTACGATACATAACTTAGAATAACCTGACAATTTCTAACTAGGAATTAATTATGACAAAACGCAAGTATCGATAATACATATTGGCAACTTCACACAAAGGAGAAAAACGAGCTTGACAAGAGAAGCACACACATACGTCGAGTCCGATAACGTAATATTAAAGCATCCTCAACATGTCTAACCGTCAATTAGATAACTATATAGGAAGTTGTTGCGAGTTCAAAGGCACTCTAGGGAAACAGACCAAATCGACGAAGATCGAGGTTCAAGTGGAAGGTACCTCTGCAAGGGCACATATCAAATTCGAATTTCCAGTTTGTGGGAACAGAAAGCATTAATTTTCCTCCATTTACAAGGCTCAGGTTGCTATTTCACTCGGCAAGGCTTTATACCTATATATAGATCTCCGTACATATAGCTAAAAGCTGAGGGGCCATGGTAATTAATTCTCGTGATAAATTTCATTGTAATTACAAAGTTGAATTCCAAGTCGCATTATTAATGGGCGATTCGATAATGGAACTTGAGGATTAAGAGGCTTTCGTTTTGGATAAGTATTATCTGCGTCGACACATCGGTGTGCACAGTGAGGCATGCAAGTTGCGATTGTACGATATCTTGCAAATTCTCACGTACTACAAGCCCCTTGCATTATGCATGGATCCTAATTGTCGCGTACACGAAGTGTACCTTGTTGAAGGAGTGTTTTAACACGCATTATTACCTTTGAAAATAATGAGACTGTTGCATGATTCGAGAATACTGTTTCGTATTAAACAACGTAATTTTGTGTAGATTGTTTGAGAGAAATGTTACAGTTTCGACTTAAAAATTGATAATATTTATTTATATTGATTGAAAAAGGTTAATAATATTTTGTATCTAATTATCGAGGAAGATATTCTTAAAAAAAGGAAAAAGACTTAAACTATTTAATTTGTTTATTTAAATATTCTTTAGAGAAATAAACCAACTTGCTGATATTAAATATCAATTTTATTTTTCACAGAAAAGATAGTCTATATTGAGAGCGTAAAGCTAATATAAAAATTAACTTTCTTATTAGCAAGAAAGCTAAGTATATATCGGTAGAAACTTAAAGATGGGATCGATATTATATACCCTTTCATTTTGCAGTGAGAAAGGCAATTATACTTGTCGACAGAAATTCCTTTAATTAATTTAAGAGGCGAGCGTAATTTTACCACCTAGGCCATTTGATGAAATCAAATTATTTCCTTGCCTCTCTTCCTCTTTTCCACGATACGATTTCTTGTCTCCAATGTTTTAAAAAAATATGAAGTTTAATCGCAGGATATTAACTAATAGTTTTATATTCCATAATTAATTTACTCGCGTTTTATGTATGAGAAAAATTAATTAAACTCTCATGTACCTACACTTTTAAAGAACTTTTTCCATTCAGGATGACTAGATTAATAATAGTTTTATCATTTTTTCCAAATAAAATGGAATGAACCAGGATTGCACAAATATTCATTTTGTGGGAGAAACTAGGAGAAAGAAAATGAAAAAGAAGATAAGTGGTTGATTCTCAGAGGAATAAGTGTAAAATTGAGTAATATTGTTCTCGTGAAATATAAGAATGGAAATAATTCAAAAGTAAAACAATAATATGAGTAAAATAAAATTCTTTAGTTAATTCAGTTACATATTAAATGCATTATTATGTATTATAACTCTTGTAATTCGATTAACACTCGAAATTACATGTTTTATCAATTAGGTATAATCCCTGTTAATGACAAATGAAATTTATGAAATTTCTTGTAAATGAATATTGGAAACCACTTTTTTTTATGAGAAATATAGAATTCAATTCAGCATGAAGTAATTTAATATGTTTAGTAAAATAAATTCCATGCAGTCAAATCTTTTGAGCTTTTCAAAAAACCCACCTATATTTTGTTCATCATTTTTTATTGCATTTTTGCCTACATAAGGAACTGTTCGTATAAGTTTTATGAAGTTTTCTTAATTTTGAACTATTTTCCATTTTTTCAGCAGATTTATAAAAACGAAGTGTCTATTCGTCCAGCTTTTTTAGACGACTATCGGGATGAGAAAATGTGGCTATTCGTACTGCTATTAAAGGGAGAAAGGGAATTAGAACGAGACAACCTCCCCTCTGTGTTTTTTGTAATTAAATAAAGGAGGAAAAATATAACTGCAGTAAAAAAGTCCAAATTCAATAAAGCTGGACAAAAAGCCAAATTGCTTCGATTAGGTTAGTCGTCCAAAAAAGCTGGATGAGTAGACAGAGCCTTATAAAAACGCTGATAAAACACTCCAGAATAAAAAAAACAAGCTGGAATATCTTTATTAGTTCAAAAAATACACTAGCGGTCAAAATTGTAAGACCACCTGTTTTTCGATGATTGCTTAAATCGTTTTTATTTTAATTAAGTTATAGATAAAATTATTTCTCTTAAATAAGTTGAAAGCTATCAAAAATCTATAAAAATTTGCCCAAGATAAAGTCATTTTGTCAATTATTTAAGAAGATATGTTACGTCAGAACGAAACAGACTCCTTAATCTAAAAGGTTCCTGTTTTTTAGCCACAGATCCTGGGATCCTAGCTCCGGGATGAGGAAAAGTCAGTAAAAGTGTGATTAAAGTTAATTAACAATATTTATTATTAGAATTACAAAAGTTAACTGTTTTGTCGACATGGAATGGCACACTGGAATTGGACAGGCATCGAGAGTCCCTTCAATGGTACAGCACCAGGAATTATTGATAATGCTGCTTATTGTTACCGTTGTACGTTGTTTAGGTGTTGTGCTTGAAAACCTGTGGGCTGGTTGATGATCAACTCCAATGACTCGTTTTGGAACCCGGAGTCTGTAGCTGGTTGTATTGATCAGGCCTTGCTATGCAGGTACTTTAACTTTAGAAGGTCAACGCCACGAGAAACTAAGATGTATACCGCACTG
>JBAGKK010072987.1:0-25739 GCA_037177015.1 Euceroptres primus
TTATGACTGTTTTATACCAACAAACTGAAGTCTAAGGAATGTTATATAAGCTTTCTTCATTTTTCTTCCTGTGAAGTTGATTGGTGCAGTCAGTTTTTTAAAATAATTAGTTTTAGTATAAATTGTTTAAATAATTTTTTTATAAACAATTGCACATGACAGAAGAAAAAATACGTATATTTTATTTTTCCATTATGCTATGAATGGAATTGTTAGTTTGATGCTATCTGCCCCAGTTTTTGCCTGGGCCTTAATGGGTTAATAAACTCGCTGTATATAAATAAAAAAACCGGTCGGTAATTCGAGACATCATTATGTATCAAATACCCTTAATTGATCCGTCGGTCTAGTAAAATTTTTTTTTTTTGTAACAAGGAGACTTTAAGCAAACATTCCCCGCAAAGGAAAAGTTGGCATTTTGGCACTGATCCTGCGTTCCGGTAAACGTTTTTTTTTTTTTGTAACAAAGAGACTCTTATTAAACATCCGGAGCAAAGAAAAGTCGAAATTTTTCATAACCTAGAAAGCTCTGATTCATTTCGTGGGACACTTTTTTCAGAAAATGAAAATTTAGCATTTTTGCAACCTTTGTTGCTTTTTTCTAAGTTTACTGATATTTTTCATTGATCCTGCAGTCCAGTAAACGTTTTTTTGTAACAAAGACACTCTTACCAAACATCTTCCGCAAAGAAAAAGGGAAATTTTTAATGATTGGGAAAGCCCTGATTTATTTCGTGGGCCACTTTTTCCAGAAAGTGGAAATTTGGCATTTTTGCAACCATCATTGCTTTTTTCTAAGTTAACTGATATTTTTAATTGATTCTGCGGTCCGGTAAACGGTTTTTTTTGTAACAAGGAGACTCTTATTAAACATTCGGAGCAAAGAAAAGTCGAAATTTTTAATAATCCGGAAAGCTCTGATTTATTTCGTGGGCCAGTTTTTCCAGAAAATGAAAATTTATTGTTTTTGCAACCTTTGTTGCTTTTTTCTAAGTTTACTGATATGTTTCACTGATCTTGCGGTCCAGTAACCGTTTTTTTGTAACAAGGAGACTCTTATCAAACATCCAGAGCACAGAAAACTAGAAAATTTTAAATATTGAGAAGGCCCTGATTTATTTTGTGTGCCTCTTTCTCCAAAATGTGGGAATTTTGCATTTTTGCAACCTTTGTTGCTTTTTCTCAGTTAACTGATATTTTTAATTGAACCCAGTCTGGTAAACGTTTTTTTGTAACAAGGAGACTCTTATTCAACATCTGGAGTAAAGAAAAAGGGAAATTTTTAATGATTGGGAAAGCCCTGATTTATTTCGTGGGCCACTTTTTCCAGAAAGTGGAAGTTTGGCATTTTTGCAATTGTTGTTGCTTTTTTCTAAGTTAACTGATATTTGTAACTGGTCCTGCACACGGCTGGTGGGAGGGAATATATCCCCTTCCACCAGTCGTGCACTCGTTTGTTCCGTTTTTACTCGGAGAATTAGTTTGTTGCATTTTTACTTTGAAGAAATTTTGTTCAGTTTTTACTCGGAAGGTTTGTTTGCTCCCATTTTCCTCCTAAAAATTTATATTCCATTTTTACTCACAAACTTTTTTTGTCCCGTTTTTACTTTTAACGGTTCATATAAGATCTGTATCTTTTTCTTAATTCTTTTGTTATTTTTATATCAATCTCGTTTTTATTACATAGCGCTCGTTAGTTCACGCACTAGTTCTAATTATCTTTACAATACTGTAATTTAATTTTATTTTATATAATTAATGTATTATCATTATTGTACTTACATTTTTTGCCTTAGGGGACACTGGACCAAGGCTTGAATAAACTCTAATCTAATCTAAAATTCAATCAATCCAAAATTTGAATTCTGCGTACCTCTTTCCAAATTCTTAATGATGTCTTTGTGAGTCAAGTTGTGAAAATCATTCACTTCGAAACCGAGGTTTCGCAGAGTGGTGGCAAAATTTTCACAGTCAACGTTCGTTCCGCATCGTGGTTTCAAGTGGCTGATGGTAAAGAACTCGTGGTTGAAAATTAAAGCAACTCCACGTTTTGGGTGACTCATATTATAATGGGTCGCATATCGCTCGGTCGGAGCCGTACGAATCGGTCCTGGGAGAGGAGAGACAGCATTCCTAAATAAAAAAAGCAAAACATTCCTCTAGAAAAATAAGAATGAAAGTCTAACGATTCAAATTCAAAATTAATCGATTTTGACTCCAAAATTCAAATTAAACATTTATATCCTGAAACTTTTTGACACGAATTTTGTTTACTTCTAAAATGTTTAAGAAACTAATAAAACAGAAGAAAGCAGAACAAGAAAAACGAATCTTCTATTTCAAAAACTATAAAACCTATCGAATGCTCATGAATTTTCCAATGGTCCTTGAAAATTATCACTTTTTTCCTTTATGGAAACTTAGTTTTTATGCGTTTCATTGTTCCCTCTAGAAGAATCAATAATCGAGTAAACAAAAACCACTTGTTCCAAAAATCGTTTTGGAGCGACTTGCCAACAATGAAAAAAAAAATGCCAAAAACAAGGGGACAAAAAGAATATCTTAAATGAAGAATCTAGGCCTTGAATCAGGTTCTAACAAGTTGACGCAGGACTTTCTATGAAAATGCAGGACAATATGGTCGTAAATATATTTCTTGCATCTTTTAACCTTACCTGCTTCCATAGCCAAACGCGTCTCCGATGTCCTTGTCGTTAATCAGGAAACTATCGCTTTCTTCGATAGAGACTGCAGCCATTTTTCTCACTTTTCACGAAAAAATGAATTCTTTTATCACTACCTTCTTGCTTTTTGCGTGTTTCAATAGAAATTAACCGATTTCAGATCACAACACTCCTCCCACCCTTTGCTGATCAAAACTGTTGATGCAATTACGCATGCGCATTTTGAAAATCGCAGCAGGCGATCGATCACGTGATGTGTCTATTTGAAAAATTAATGCGATTTTTTTCTTTATCTTATTAAAATTTAAAATGACGCAAAGTAATGATCTTTTTGAATTCATATGCTTACAATTTTTATTTCATCGAAGACTTTATTATTTTAATCTTTCAAGTGTTTTCGATAATCGAGCAACCCAAAATAATTTTCTTAACCTTAAAAATCCATGAATTCGAGGAAAAGAAGATAACTTCCTTACCGGGAGTAACTTTCTTTTAGCGGTAAATTTAAAAATCTTACAGCAAAAGGCCATAGCTGGTTAAGCATGGTTCGTCTGTCTTATTTGGTTCATATTTAGGTGGTAAGTTTCTACCATTATAAGACTAATTTATCCCAAGTGCCAACTTCAACAAAAAATTTTTACAAAAGTTATAAACAAATTTTGAAAAATCAAAAAATTAAATTATCTCGAAAATAGCTAAATCAATTTTGATGGTTCAAATATATATTGTACAAGATATCACAGCGGTTCTAAAAAAAATGGAGAGTCAATTCTGGCAATTAAAAAGGAATAAAAAAATTGTTAGAATTTAAACAACTTTTTTTTCAATGAAAGCTTTTTGTACCGCCGCAATTTTTTTTCTATAATACACTCACGCCCTCAGTAACAACATATATTTTTGCGAGCATGATCCCAATGGTACTTCACAGTTTAAAAAAAATTATTTTGATAGCCTCTGCAAAGAATGCGATTCCATTGAAACGAGGGTTCTTCTTAATTTTAACTCATAACTCTCTTAAATGAGCATGATTTGAAATCATAGATATTTGCATGTCTATGATTAGGCATGCAAAAGGCTTTACATAGATTTTGCATAGATGATACTTTATACATATTGTATTCTCGATCTTTTTTGTGTGCACTTTTTGTGGACAAAAGTCTGTCTGCAAGTTAATTTTCAATGGATTTTGATGTATTTTTTTTTAATGAACGCAAGGCTTCCGGGTATAACGAATCGGTGCAGAAAATTCACTTTGTCCAAACAAAAATTTTTTATTTAATTCATTAATTAATTACGTACATTCATTAATTACGTAAAAGAGACAAAAGAGTAAATGTAAGAAAGATGAAAATAGAAATTGCGAAAATATGGGAGAGATGAAAATAGAACATTAATTCTTTTGTTTCCTTACGTAATTATTGAACGCTCCCTAACAACAAAATAAAAAATATTTTTTCCCTAACTTTTCAGAAGTATCTTTTTTTTAAGATCTTCAAACTGACTAAAAAAGAGCTTAAGTCAGTGTAATAACTATTTAGCAACAATTTTCAGTAGATTAGAGTAAGAAGAAAATTTTTTTATAATATTTTAAACAAATTAATGAATCAAAGCCATTTTCTCGTGATTCGCAGTGATTAGTTGTTTATGAAAGTCATAGTTTTTATATAAAGTATGAGAGAAATATTAATGCCTAATTGCAATTAGATAGGAATAGCTGCAGCTATTAGGGCAACATGTTAAACAACATGTTCTTTAACAATTATTTAAACTATTTTTATAAACAAATACACAGTTTTCGGAAGTCACAATGAATAGGCTGAATTTTTTTGCAGAATATACCAAAAATGTCTTGCCAAGGACTCCTTGCTGTTATTTTTTTCAAATTAACAACAAGGGTTAATTATTTAAGCAATATTTATAAACAAATTTACATTTTCAACATTATTCCACGAATAGGCCGAATTTTTTTGCGGAACTGACTAAAAATGTATTGCCATCAGTGGCTCTCAGCTGTAATTTTCTTTAAATTGACAAAAAATATTATTTATTTAAACAATTTTTATAAATAAATGCACATTTTGACCAGTTTCCAAGAATAGGCTCCATTTTATTAGCTAAATCAACTCAAAGTGTATTGCCAAAGACACTCTTCTTGCTATATGATACTTTGCCAATGGATAAGAACAGTTAATTATTTAAACAATTTTTATGAAAAATGTACATTCTGGCCACTTTTGCATGAATAGGCTTATTTTTTTCGTGAAATAAACTAGAAATGTCTTACCAATGACTACTTCTTGTCATATCTTTCCTATTGACAAAAACTGTTGATTTAAAACGTAACTGTAGTTTGCAACGATTAAAAAAAAACTAAGCATCGAAAACATGATTTAGAAAAAATAAGCGAAACCAAAAAATTGACGACGAAAAATGGTCAATCTCAATGGAAGAAAGTATTTCTAAAAGTTTCATCCATCTAGATCCTTCAGAAATCACTCCTGCTTATCCATTCCTAATATTTAAAAAATTCCTGGAAACTACCCAAAATTCGAGACCACGAATTTTTCGATGCAAGGTAGTTTCAATTGTCAGCAAGAAAGCCATATAAAATTATCATCCCCTAAACGCCTCAAATCTCACCTTTTTTCCACCCCTAATATTTAAAAAATTCCTGGAAACTACCCAAAATTTGAGACCACGAATTTTTCGATGCAAAGTAGTTTCAATTGACCAAAAGAAAGCCATAACAAATTTTTTGCTCTCTGAATGCTTCGGATCTTTAAGTATTAGGGATTTTCAATCCCTAATACTTAAGAAATACCTATAAACTACACAAAATCCGAAGCGTTTAGGGGGCTAAAAGTTTTATATGGCATTTCTCTTGTCAATTTAAATTACTTCGCATCGAAAAGTTCGTGGCCTCCAATTTTGGGAAGTTTCCAGGAATTTTTTAAGTATCATAGCAAAGATCTTTGCTATGATACTTAAAAGAGTCATTGTCATTACATTTTTAATTAATTTCGCTAAGAAAATCGAGCCTATTCTGGAAAAATGGTAAAAATGTGCATTTATTTATAAAAATTGTTTAGATAATTAATGTTTAAATAATTGTTTGAATTATTAATATTTTTTATAAATTTGAACAAAATTACAGCTAAAAGAGCCACTGATGGCAATACATTTTTAGTTAAATCTACAAAAAAAATTGGACTTACTCGTGGAATAATGTTGAAAATGTGAATTTGTTTATAAGCATTGTTTAAATTACTAGTTGTGGTTAATTTGAAAAAAAATGACAGCAAGGAATCTTTGGCAAGACATTTTTGGTTGATTCTGCAAAAAAATTGAGCCTATTCATTGTGACATATGAAAACTTTATATTTGTTTATAAAATTTTTTAAAATAATTGTCAAACAGCAGATATTCTTCACAAATCGCAATTAGACATTAATTTCTCTCATGTTTTATATAAAACCTTTGAATTTAAAACAACTAATCATTGCGAACCACGAAAAAATGGCTTTATACCACTCTAACCTCAAAATCTCAACTTTGACATGATTTTTCGACTCTCGTGCTATAAAATACTGTTCGATACTTGTGTGAAAGGTGATTTTTAGCGCACGTATCGAAATGTACTATTTGTTAATTAAATTGTTTAAAATATTATTAAAATTTTTTTCTTGCTCTAACCCACTGGCAATTGTTGCTAGATAGTCATTATACACTGACTTAACCTCTTATTTTTTAGTCAATTTGAAGATCATTAAAAAAAGGTACATTGAAAAGTTAGGAAACAAATATTGTTTATTTTGTTCTTAAATTAAAAAATTTTGTTTGGCCAAAGTGAATTTTCCGCACCGACTTGTTATACCTAGAAGCCTTAAGGTCATTTAAAAAACAAAACATCAAAATCAATTAAAAATTGGTTTGTAGACAGACTTTTGTCTACAAAAACACAAAAAAGATTGAAAATACAATATGTAAACTAAAATCTGTAAAATCTGTATATCATATATAGACACACAAAAGTGCGTCTATGATTTCAAATGATGATCATTTAAGAGAGTTATGAGTTAATTATAAAAGATTTTTAAAAAAGTATTTACTATAGAAGTTTGCGCCGACGTGACTTTGGTCGGCGGCGGTGTTCAGGCTAAATTTGATGGGCGGCTGGCGGCGCGCCGTCGTTCTCAATTTTCGGCGGCGGCGTGGTGGCGCACAGTGGGGCAAAATTACGAAAAAATGTTCAAAATACGATTCCGGATACGATTCAATCGATTTAAAAGCTTTTTTGAATTAAAACTAACTAAATTCTTAAGATATACTTGGAGTGCAATTTTTAAAAAAATTATTTTATTTACTTTATTTAAACAAAAAGTTGAAAAAATTGTAAAATTTAAGATATGGTTGCTTTAATAATACGTACTTAATTCAAAATTATTGATACTGGTGTGTAATCGATGAATAAACGTTCACGAAGCATAACTTGATAGTTTATTATAAATGAATAATTTCTTACTAACAATTGTGTTGTTATAAACAACGGTAGGTGCTTTTTTTATGATTTTGGATATTTATTAAGTGATTTTCGTTTTCAGTCTAATTTAAAGTAATATTCAAACATTAAAAAATAAATATATTTCTTATTGTTGCATATAAACAAGTTTTATAAACAAATGCGCAGTTTGAGCAATTTTTAAGAGTTTGAGGTAATTTTTTTAAAATGTGCTTTGACTTGACAATGATGCTTCAGTAAACTATATTGCCATTTCATGACAAATGTGATTGTTGTAAATTAATTTTATAAACAAATGCCCAGTTTGAGCAATTTTTGAGTGTTTGAGGTACCTTTTTAAAAATGTGGTTTATTTGACTTGCTAGATAAACTTCAGTAAGCTACATTATCATTACATAAGTGTGATGGTTATAAAAAAATTTTATAAACAAATACACAGTTTGAGCAATTTTTAAGAGTTTCGGGTACTTTTTTTGTAAACGTCATTTGTTGGGCTTTCCAATATTACAATAATACAGTTCGGTGTTATTATAGGATAAATATCAAAAAAATCTTAGTTTTCTTTAACTAATAGTTCCTGAGCAAAGCACGTTTACAAAAAAAAAGTACCTGAAACTCTTGAAAATTGCTCAAACTGTGAATCTATTTGTAAAATTTGTTTATAACAATCACAATTGCTATTAAATGACAATATAGTTTAGTGAAGCATAACCGGCAAGTCAAACAAAACACATTTTAAAAAAAAGTACCTCAAATACTCAAAAATTGCTCGAACTGGGCGTTGTTTATAAAATTTGTTTATAACAATAAGAAATATATTTATTTTTGAATGTTATTTTACATTGGATTGAAAACGAAAATCATTTAATAAATATCCAAAATGATTCAAAAATCACCTACCATTGTTTATAACAATACAATTGTTATTAAAAATTATTTATTTATAATAAACTATCAAGTTATGCTTCGCGAACGTTTATTTATCGTTAACACACTAATATCGATCATTTTGAATAATTTGCGTGTTATTAAAGCAAAAATATCTTAAATTTTAATTTTGTTCAACTTTATGTTTAAATAAAGTAAATAAAAGAAATTTTTTAAATTGGCCTTAAGGGTTCTCTTAAAAAATTAGTTAGCTTTAATTTAAAAAAAAAAACCTTTGAAGTCGATTGAAAATTGTAGCCGGAATCGTATTTTGAACATTTTTTCGTTATTTTGCCCCACTGTGCGGCATCAATTTCGGCGTGAGATACTGAAACGGTCTTTGTAATTTATTTTGTTTGCAGATTATAAGAAAATAGAATACAAAATTTATTTATAAAATTAACTAAATGTTTACATTTTAAAAACAATCCATAAATAATATGAACAATAGTTAAACGAACCGTCAAAACGAATTAGTGACAAAGTGGAATTTTATCAGGGTGGCGATTCATCCGCCGATTTTAAATACCTGGTCATTTCCCGGTTTTTCCTGGTCACATTATTAACTTATCCACGTCAGATCAAAGACATTATTTGATTGTTTTAAGTAAAGCCATAACTTTTATTATTAAATTGCAATTTATTTGATATTGGGTATATAATTTAATGCTTAAAATTTGAAATTCGAAGAACTTTTGGGGTTGCAAAATAGGACTTTAGGACGTTAATAAATTTTAGGACATTAATTTTTAGCAGAAGAAAGTTTGATACTGAGACTAAGGTCACGATTACTGGGACATTTACCTTACCATTGGGATCATGCTCGAAAAAATATATGTTGTTACTGAGGGCGTGAGTGTATTCAGGAAAAAAATTGCCGCGGTACCAAAAAGCTTCGAAAATTTTTTTTTCTCAAAATTCCAAACTTTTTTTATTCCTAATTGCCAGAATTGACACTCCATTTTTATTTTTTAGAACCGCTGTAATATCTATTTGAATCATCGAAATTAAGTCAACCATTTTCGAGAAAATTTAATTTTTCGCTTTTTCAAAATTTGTTTATAACACATTTTTGACGTTATTGCGACCCTCCTTTGAACTAAGAACGACGATTTTGTGCCTTTAAGGTCTAGGATATTGATTATGTTAAACTTTTGTAAAAATTTTTTTTTGAAGTTGACACTTGAGGTAAGTTAGTCCTATAATGGTAGATAATGAACACCCAAATATGAACCAAATATCTGCTAAGGCAGACCAACAATGCTTACCCAGCTATGGCCTTTCATATTCAACTCAAAATTAATTAAAAATTATATTAATAATGTTATTATGTATTCTAAAAAACAAAAAAACCCAAGGAACTAAATAAACGGTAGCCTTTTCCGCGTTGTATTTCCTCATTTTAATGTAAATAAAAGTCATAGGTCAACAATACGTTTGGTTACAAAATGTTCACTTTTTAGCTGGCGCGGGTTTTCCAACTTTAGCTGGTGCTTTCTTCACCTTTGGTTTCGCGGCCTTAAGAGCAATCAACTGCTTCTTACGTCTCTCCAGAATTCTCTTTGCTCGCAGCGCGGGCGCATTCGCTGGCAATTTGACCTGAAGAAAAAGCTTCATTTTAGAGTCGCTTCTTTTAGTAATATCAGAAAAAAATATTAGAACAGTTTTAATTCAAATTCTGATTTCCAAAGATACTTACTCCTCGTTTCTCTGCAAGAGCCAAATCTCTTTCGTGTTGTCTCTTCTGGGCGTTAAGGATAGCCGCACGTTTCGTAACAGCTGCGTAAGGATTCAACTTCAACATCGCTCTAGTATTGTTAATTGGGTTAAGTTTCTTCACCCGACGAACGACCTTCTTCCTAAAATAAAATAAAAACACCCAACTCAAAAAGGAATCATTTGTAATAAATTTAAGCTACTCATTTTTGGGATTAATTAATTTGCATCAGAAGTAGCTTTGTTTTAAAATCAGAAGCAAATCAGCAACACGGACCAAAGCAATTCATCATGAATATATTTATAAAAAATTAATAAAATCATTTTGATTCTCATCTTTTCTATCAGAAAGTACACTCATCGCTGGATTATGGGCCGGGCTCGGAGGTAGACGGTCCTCAATTCAATGCTATTAAAATCCAGTTTGAACCGGATTTAAAGCGGCGAGCGAGCACTCTCATCTCAACACTCAGGACCGCGTATATAGTCTCTGAACGTACAACAGTAAATGCGCAGAGTCGAGATGTAAACAACTTCTGGCGGCCCTGACTGCCCGAGCTATGGTACCGTCGCGAGACGCTCAGGGGCGGGGGACAAAAACAGTCGAGCGTTAACGACCGGCCGGAAATCCAGTGGCCCATAATCCAGCGATGAATGTATATAAAAATTTGTAAAAGAAACTTACTGAGGAGCTCGCAGAACTTTACGGATTTCGTCAGACTTCAAGAGCCTGGAGAGATCAGTGTTGGCCATCTTGGGGAAGGGAAGATTGTATCCCTGCTTGAGTTTAGCTTCCTTGCGCCAGGTGCCATAAAGAGCATCCAACTGATCAAAGGCGGATTTGGTCCAGATGACAAAACGACCGACGTGACCACCCGGAGCCAGTTTCAAGAGGTTCATTTTGTTGACGTTCATCAAATCTACACCAGGAATGTTGCGGAAGGCCTTGCGAATTCCCTGCAAGATGGATAAACGAATAGAAATTAATTACATTCAGATAAAAATTAAATAAATTTAGATATCCAAGTTTTTTAATAGGAAGCTGATACCTGATCTTGACCGTAAACGATCAGAGGTCCACGACGTTGAATGCGACGTCGGTTACGCATCTTTCCTTTACCAGCCCTGAAGCGCTGGGATTTGTAAACCTAAAACAAACAAAAAATATAAAATAACTTCCTCTCTTTACTTCTAAAAGAATGAACAATGTAGTAAATCAAAACGAAATTGTGCAGTCAAAAAAACCCCCACTCGTGAGTTCCACTGAATAGGAACGCCATGACTAAATTACTCTCGCATTTTCTTGGACCGTCGAAGAAAATATTTTACATCGACGGGGACATTTTCCAATGCTTATTGATTTTTGTAGAATTGATATTTACCTTCTGAATGTCATTCCAGGCCTTGATGCGACGCAAGAAGATGACGGCCTGTTTTGTCTTGGTGTATTCCTGAATTTTGTCAGAAACAACGAGTGGGAATTCCGGCACTTCTTGGATCATGTGACCTGTTGCAAAAGAATATATATTTTAATCGCTTGCTTCTATGCAAAGAATTATTCTTTATGATGAGGTAGATAGTCAGATAGAAGCTTCGTTTTATAATCAGAAGCAAATCAGAAACACGGACCAAAGCAATTCATCATATCGAAAGGAATCAAGAAATTATAAAGTTATATATTATTTTATTCAAGGTGTCTAACGTTTCTACTTAAAAAATTTCCAGGACCTACCCAGGTTTCCTAGGTAAGAAATAAATTTTTCCAGATATCATTTTTTTAAGTAAGAACGACGATTTTTTGCCTTTGGGGTCTAGGATATTGATTATGATATTAAATCAAATCAAATATCAGAACACATGAAGTTTTAATGTTTGAAAATAATTTTTATTCTGTGAAAAGATCCTCATTCGCTCCGCTGGGAATCGAACCCAGGTCTCCCGATTGCCGGTCGTTAACCGACCGGCAACATTAAAATTATAATTATGTAATACACGGATCACAGTGGTTCAGCAGTTCCATTTTAGGGAAAATAAGGGATTTCTTCTTCGAAAAATAGAATTTTTAAAAAAAAGAGGGAAGTTTTTTTTCTTTTAAAAATACCAAGGAAGCTGCAATTCTCCAGAATCTAAAAAAATTCTCAAAAATCTTAGATTCCTGTCCAGAATCTAATAAAACACTCTTCTAACTAAACTTTCAGAATCTTTCGAATGCTCTATAATTTTCTAAAATCCTTCACGAATTTAGTCTTTTCAACCAAATTTAAAAATCTTCTAGAATGTTTTTAGTTTTCCATAAACTTGTAGATTCATTTGATCTTTTAAAATTCCAAAAAATTGTCTACAATCTAGATTTATGAGTGTTTTAGACTCTCCCATAAACTTCAGGTTCTTCCAAAATCTTCCATAGTTCTAAAATCTTCCAGTCTATTCCAAACTTTTTTTTTGAAGATCCAAAAAGTCCACAGAAATTTAGGAAGATTCTGAAAAAATCTAGAAGATTCTTCAAGATTATTAATCTTTTGAAGGGGTTCTAAAGGATTCTGCAGAATTCTGGAAATTCTAGAACACTTCAGAATACTGTGCTTGACGTTCTGAAAGTTAAAACGAACGAAATATTTGATTTCGTTTTAAACTCAAATTTGTTCTAAAATATTGGTTTATTATTATAGATACTAATGTAATAATAAAGAAGCTCATGATATTTCTCTTTACTTTCTAAATTCAACGATATTTTAAGATAATAAACGATATTCAAAATAAGGAAAAAGAGTTCAATTATTTGAATGTTCAAAAATTCAGATACATTTCAGAATATTCTTGACGATTCTAGAAGATTTTAGAAGACCAAGGAAGAGTTCAGACGATTTTAGAAGGTTCTGGAACATACTAGTATATTTTGTAGAATATTAAAGAATTTTTCAAGATTGTAATCTTTTGTGAACTTTGGAGGATTCTAAAAGATTCTGTAGAAAATTCTAGAAGGTTACGAAAGTATTCAGAAAATTTTAGAAGATTCTGGAAGAGTTATATACGTTGTAGAATATTGAAAAATGTTGGGATATTATTTTATAAAATTATTGTAGGAGAACCCAGAAGATTCTAGAAACCTCAAGTATTTTGGAGAATTTCAAGGGTTTTAATAAATCAACTTTGAAAATTCTGGAGGACTTTAAGAGATTTTAGGACTTTCGTAGGTTTTGAAAATTTGAAAATTATGGGTTATTTAAGAAAACATTAGAAGAGTTTTTAAATGTCACTAGTTTCTATTTCTCATAATTCTTAGAAAATTATTCGGAAATTCGAATATAAAAAAGGGAAAAAGGGGAGAAGAAGGAACGAAAATAAATATAAATGTAAGTATAAAAAAGGAATAAAAAAAGTAATTTAAGATTTGCAAAATAAAAGGGGAAAGGGGAATAGGGGACTGCGATCCCTGATTTTGTAATATTATAATTATATAATTATAACAATTGTTAAATTATAATTATTTAGATATAATTATAATTTGTTGAATCGAAAAAATTCCCTGACTCTTTGGAAGTTTCCCCTGATTTTCCTTGACCATTTTTAAATTCCCTACGTTTCCAGAATTTTCTAACCTGCTGTAGCAAGCCTGTCATTTGAAGAAAACTACTCATTCTAATTTAGAGTGATAAGAATTCCAGAACTATGAATAAAATTCAAGGTCTTTTCCAGATTTTTCCAGGCAAAAAAATTTAAGGACTTTTCCAGGTTTTCCAGAACACTAGACACCCTGTTTTATTTTTACCCTTGGACTGGACGAGAGCTGGAACTCCCGAAGCAGCGATGGCCGAAACAAGGGCATAACGTTTCTGGTTAACGTTCACGCAACGATGCCAACGTCTCCATGGTTTTGTGGGTGCAAACATGCGTCCACCTCTACACATGTTTCCGAAAGCTCCCTGTCCAGAACGATGAGTGCCTCCGCCTCGGACACGTGGAATACGAGCCACGGCACGTCCAGTTCCCCATGATTCAGCAGAAGTTTGATGACCTGCATAGAATCAGTTATTTTAAAATATAATGCAAATAAATTGTAGTTTAATTTTGAATCTAGGTTTTAGAATCCAACAAAAGTAGTCTTGGAATAAAAATAAAACTGTACGGTCAAGAATACCCCCATTTGTGAGAAGTGCACTAAATAAGAACGCCATGACCATATTGCTCTCGCATTTTTTTGGACCGTCAAGGCAATTATTTTACAAGGACGGGGACATTTTCAAGTGCTTAATGGTTTTCAAGTAGTCAATTTCGAAAGTGTTTAAGCATTGAACTTAAGAGCTGAAAACTGTAAGACGAACTTACCGGCCTTGCTGGAAACGCAGTAGGGTTGTCTACTGTTTTTCGACACTTGTTGGTGAATGAAATTCACAATATCTGGTCGAATCGGGGCTTTAAATACAGAAGGAAGGGAAATAGTGTCCCCTGTTGCTTCATTCTTTTCACTGTAAACAGTGATCACAGGACGCGCTGTTGATAACGACTGCAACACAAAAAAGAAATGGCATTTTTTAAATATTTGATGTATTACAAATTTCATATCTAAAATAATGAAGGGCAATCAGTGCTTTGCTTTAAAATCAGATGCAAATCAGCAACACGGACCAAAGCATATCATCATTTTACATAACTTTCCAGATTTTTGAATTTATTCAGATAAATAATTATAAGTAGACTCCGTCAAATAATGATTAATATATTCAAATTAGAGAAATATGCAATTTTGTAAACTATAGAACTTTTCACGGTGGCTAGCAATCAGGCCATTTGAAATTCCCGGTTTTTCCCCGGCCAAATTCATTTTTATTTTCGACATTTATTTTTTCCACTTTTCAAATAGCCGTAAATAAAGTGAAAATAAGCAGATTTTACCATTAAATTAAAAATTTCCGATCTGAAATAAAATTCCCGGTTTTCTCCAGGTGAAACCAAATTCCCGGATTTTTCCCGATTTTCCGATCCGCTAGACGCTCTACTTTTGAATATAAAAAGCAATTAAGTTCAGAAACGTCAAATAAAGTTCACTGGAAAATTCAAAAATGCTTATAATTTGTTGAATCATAAATAGCATAAAAATAATATTCTTTTGTTTAAAAGCATAAAATTATAGAAAATGTTGACAAATAACCAACAATATTGAACCTCTTGCAACCTAACCTCAAAAATCGTTGACTCATAATTGATTTTATTCGCTTTATACAATATTTGCAAGACCCCAAATTAAGAATTATTTCGATTGCGAACAAAATTGTCTTTAATTACAGCCGGATTGCACTCCAAAATTTCGGAAAAGACATACCGGACATACCTGAGAGGAAAATATGACCCGCACATGGACTTTAGAAAAATTTGAAAAACCGCAAATATTGCAATTGCAATGTATTTTAGACTAGAAAATCACTGTCTATTACGATACTTTGATCTAAAAAAGAATGCAAAGAACTAAACAAAGGGAAAAAGGCACAATTAGATGAAATCACTGTTTTCAGGTTACACGTGGTCGGTATCGCGACGACAGGCATGTCGAGTTTAAACACATTTTCGAGCAACTTTTCAAACCAAAGAGTTTTAATTTCACAAAACAAAATATTCTGAATCGTAGTGGTAATGAAAAATACGTAGTATTTACCATCTTGAAGATATTTTACAGCCTTTTAAATATCAAAAAATCATTTACCAGACAAGCCCGCACGCCTTGTCTGGCTAAAAAGAAAGAGATCGTTTCATCTTTCATCGTTAGCCATGATCCAAGTACCTATGGTCTGCATGGTCTCGCCACTTGGATGACGATATTTCGTTCAAGTTGCGCCGAACATGCGCTGATGCGATGAAAGGCCAGAACAGCCATTTTGGTTTCTATGGCAACACAAAACCGCTGGTTATATAAATTACATTTTTGAACAAGTAGATCGCGGAACTCGTAAATTGAGTAATTCGATATTTAATACTGTTATGAGTTTTATGTTGGATAAAAAGTGTATATTTTTACAAATTTTTCGGATAGAAATTTGATGCTTATGTGGGTAATTATCAAATTGTAGGCAAACTTTAGCACCTACAGTGGCAATCACATTATAATTAGTAATTAAATATTTCATAACGGAAATTGATCTTATCACATTTAAACATTTTAAATCCAAAGGGGGCATTTTTGAAAATAAGAAATAATTAAACTTGTATAGAGTCGGACCTCCACCATGTCATAATTTCGGGGGGAGTTATTACTTAATGGTGGTAGTTCGGAGGGTAAATTTGAAGATGCGCAGCAGCAGGTATTTGCTCACACATATGTATCCATGGTAGGTGTAAACTATCTGCGCAAATCAGATCGAAACAAAAAATAGGTTATGTTGTCACTGCTGCAGGAAGAAAAAGAAAGAGACTTTATTTATAAAGATTTTTGATCATTCAACTTTGATACCAGTAATTAATTAATTAATCAGTAATACATAAGCAAACTGCTCAGTAATCATTGAATTTTGTGAATTTATGGATTGATTCAAGGGTGTCTGACCCTTTGATTGATAACTGAAACCTGAACTAGTGATAACAGGTGAGGTGTGACGTTATAAAATAATTTTTTCTACTTGGCTTTGGCTGCTTTGCTCCAATTTTGACAACTGCAGCAGACTGCTTCGACGTTTTTCCAAGTTCTTTTTGTATTTTGTGTTAATCGAGTAATTTTTTAAACTTGGAACTATGAATTCAAAGTACGAAGGATTTATCTGGACAGGTGAGTTTTATTTAATATTTGTTTCTATGAAGCAAATCCTATTTCTTTTTCTGTCAATCATTTTGGAGCAGAGTGCAATGAGAAAGTAGCTAATTATTTGGAGCCACGACTGTAATGTAAATAATGAACATATTCTTTATTGTCGTTTTCAAAAGTTTAAAAAATTGTTAATAGATTTTCTTTTTTTAATATTATGAAAATGAAGTTTATACATATTCAGTTCAAGGTGTTTCAGTTCCACTTATCACATTAATTATTCAAGAAAATGTTGTATTATAGTTACATGTATGAAAAATAATTAGGTAAAACATTTTCCTGGTTAATTGAAGTTTATTTGAAATTAATTGTTAATTGAAATTAATTTGAAGTTTATACTTCTATACTATTTTATACTATTTTACATTTGCTTTGAATTTCAATTTAGTGTTAATTGTTATATGCAGCTTTATTTGTTATTTATGAGGAGAAATAGGGATTCCAATTGTTATATTTGTTCTGTATAAGTACTGTATAAGTAAAAGTAAAGAATTTATACTATTTCACATTTGTTTTGAATTTCAATTTAGTGTTAATTGTTATATGCAGCTTTATTTGTTATTTATGAGGAGAAATAGAGATTCCAATTGTTATATTTGTACTGAGAAGTGAAAGTAAAGAATTTATACTATTTCACATTTATTTTGAATTTCAATTTAGTGTTAATTGTTATATGCAGCTTTGTTATTTATGAGGAGAAATAGAGATTCCAATTGTTATATTTGTACTGAGAAGTAAAGGAAAGAATTTATATTATTTTACATTTGTTTTGAATTTCAATTTAGTGTTAATTGTTATATGCAGCTTTATTTGTATTTATGGGGAGAAATTAAGATTCCAATTGTTATACTTGAACTGAAAAATAAAGCTAAGGAATTTATACTATTTTATATTTGTCTGAAATTTCAATTTAATGTTAATTGAGAATGAGTCCTGACGAAAATACTACTTTTATAGATGTACGAGATTTATTTAGAGTTTGGAGAGAAAACTCTGAACGTAAAAGCAAGGATGTTGTAGATTTATGGGAATCAACGTTAAAGTCCAAAATGAATAATCTTGGAAATGAGAGTAAGTGGATTTCATACCCAAAAATATAAGAAAACTGAAATCAATTTCGACAGAAATATTGATAGAAAAATTTTTTCAGAGTACTTGGTTTTGGAGCAAGTTTGCGTTGCAGCTTTAGACTGCTATCGTCTTGCTTTAGCTGAACAATGTTTAAAAATTCTAATAGCCGAATTTCCTGGAAGTCTACGTGTTCACAAATACTACGCAATGCATTTGGAAGCCTTGGAAATGTAATTAAGAAATAAATTTCATAAATTTATTCATTTACCTTTCAAATATTTTTCCTTTGTAGGAAATTTCTTTTTACAATTTCGATTTTTTTTCCTTTTAGGTACGACGAAGCGGTAGAGGTATTAGATTCTATAATCAAAAGAGACGAAACTAATGCAGCTCCCAGAAAAAGACGCATTGCTATTCTGAAAGCAAAGGGACAAATACCAGAAGCTATCAAAGAACTTGCCGAATATCTCAAAAAGTACGTGCTTGTTAAAAAAATTTATTAATCCATATTGTCCTGGATAATTAATTAAAAGATCATTTTTCAGGTTCATGAGTGACCAGGAGGCTTGGCACGAGTTGTGCGATTTGTATTTACAAGAGCAAGATTATTCCAAAGCAGCATTTTGTATGGAGGAACTTATACTCCACAATCCTCATAGTCATTTAATTTATCAAAGATACGCGGAAATTAAGTATTCTCAGGTAATACTTGAAAATCAACATTTCAAACTTCAGTTACACAATTTCACGATTTTTAAATTTTATTTAAATTAAATTTTATTTATTTTCCAGGGAGGATTTGAAAATATGGAACAGGCAAAGTCATATTTCTGCCAGGCAATAAAATTAAATCCAAGCAACGTTAGAGCGCTTTATGGATTATTATTGGTACATATAAATTATAATTTAAAATTACAAAACTTCTTCGACTTCATAATTTGAATTTAATTTTTCCAATTTCCAGGTAACGAATCACATTGCCTCGTCGGTGAGAAGTACAGCTTCGAAAAAGAAGGAAGCAATAAAACTGAGCGAGTGGGTTGCAAAAATGTTGGACAGTTTGTACAAATCCAAAGTAGAAGAAGACGAAGGCATTAAAGTAGTAGAAGATTTATTATCTCAATTACAAATTGAAGCTTAGTCATTAAAATCTCTAGTTTAGTTAATCTCTTATTATACACGGGCAGAGGCACTAATTTTATTCCCCAGAGGTCGAAACCTCTTTTCTATCCGCATTTTATAACTGTACAGAATAGTAGTGCAGATAGGCAATGAATAAATGTAACCAAAATCAGTTTAAATACTGAGACATAATTATTAGGTAAAGTTAAAAAAAAAGAGTGACTGTTGTTTCCTTGTTATAAATATTGTACGTATCGCTATTGCACTTCGGAGGAACGATTACTGAAAAAGAAATGTTTAAAGAAATGTTATTGCGAAGCGGATCTTCGTCAATTAACTGTCTCATTGTCTTTTAAATATACTTCGTTGATACAAAGCTTCTATTTTTTTTTATACTCGTATCAGTTTTAAATTCGTGTTCCCTTAAATTTAAAAAGGTACCCTGAGATATTTCGTGTTCTTTGATGTTTTGTAAATTCTGGGAGAAGAATCAGTCTCTAGAAAAATATTTTTGGCGAATTCAATGCTATTGAAAATTATTGAACTGCTGGCGCCACGGAATTCTGAAACAAATTTAATTATTCTTTCAATACAGTTTTTTAACACTTTTATATTTTGTAATTTTAAAATTAGTTAAAATAATTACCCTGTCTTTAAGAAATTCACGTATGGGTTTGAAAGGATTGGACGTGCCTGCTTTCGATAACATGGAAGACTTCGCAGACAATTTTCGATACCTCGGAATTTCGGATTTCTTTATTCGACTGTTTAAATTTTTGTAATCTTTCAGTATCGTCTCGAGTAACCACCTGTTAAAAATCAAATAGCAAACAAGTTAGAAATATTTTAAAAGGAATTACTAATAATAATCTACAAGTGTTCGCAGCATGAAGTTGTTCGCAGAGATGCTTTTGTTTTTTTAATGTTATTAAAATCCAATTTGAACCGGATTTAAAGCGACGAGCGAGCACTCTTATGTCAACATTCAGGACCGCAAATATAGTCTCTGAACGTACAAAAGTAAATTCGCAGAGAGTCGCGATGTAAACAACTTCTGTCGGCCTTGACTGTTCAATATTGAGGATATTGTTGTATGTTGTAGTTAAAAACCAAAAAAACAAAAATTTTCTAAATGTTTTTTCCCACTGTAGAAATGATATTTTACTCACAAATATTTTGAGTTTTTACAATTTTTTTTCATTTTCCACTAGGGTAAAAGACCCAATTCTTGGCACCTTAGCCCAATTATTGGCATGTCAAAAACTGAAGTGAATTTATTTAATTATGAATCAATATTTGATTGCAATGGATAACTAATATATGCATTTATGTGTAAAAATGATGGTAGAATTAAATTAATTAAAGCAAAACAAGCTAAACAGTCGTATTATATAATAAATTAGAGAGAGGTGCCAACAATTGGGGGGGGGGGGAGGTGCCAAGAATTGGTGCTCTTACCCTATGTATTCATTGAAGATTTGAACAACATAGATTAAAAAATCTTTATCACAGTCAAGACTTTAATTTGTTAGAAGTATAAAGCAAAATAATAAGTGACGGAATCCATTTCAAATCAGGCAGGTTCTACACTTGAAGTCGTAGAATTTCTCGGGGACAAAATATGTTGTCTTTTAGAGGAAATTAGGCAATACGTATTTTTTCGATTTGTGAAAAAAATTTTCTACTTAGTTATGGGTATTTGAATTTTCTGCTTTGTTTTTCAAAAAAACCAAAATTTTTTCTTTAAACTTCTATAACTTTTGACCTAATTGAGATATTTAAGATTTCGTCCCAAATTCTGGTAGCGTTTATCATCTTCATTCGAAATCTGCCAAAAAATTTAGAAAATGTTAAAAATTAACAAAATGACGGCAGTTTTTGTGAAAATATTTATAGTCGATTTTCTCAAAAAACCCACACTTGTATTTTTTGTTAATTTTTTGTTGAATTTGTACTATCATAAGGAAGATATCTTGTGAGTTTTATGCGGGCTAAATAACTTTTGTGGCCAGGAGAATTTTTTTTCATAAAATCGAATTTTTGCATTTTTCTTCAAAACAACAACAGACACGAAAAAATGTTAAGAAAATAGTTTGCACAATTAAAAACGTTCTACAACAAATTCTTTTACTCATTTATGATATCTTGCACCATTTCCGACAAAAATAAAAAAATTAAATTTTCATTCACAAATACCTTGTTATTTTGTTAAATATTTTTAAAAAATGTACGTTTATATAGGGAAGACTTCCTGTGAGTTTTACGTGGGCTAAACAATTTTATGGCCAGAAAATTATTTCTTATAAAATCGAATTTTCAATTTTTTTTGCTGAAACAATTTAAGTTAAAAAAATAATGTTAAGGCAAGACATTGTTTGCCTAAAAAGTTTTCGACGAATGAAAACGCGAGAGTGGAAGAAGGTGCCGTCCATCCCGGAATACAAACATGTCAGATATGGAAGATAGATATTGATGAAGGTGATATGGAAACCTCTTACTTGGCCAAAACTGCTAAACACGATTGGATTCCTAAATTATCTACCTAATCTAATGATTCTTCTTCAGATCTCGAGGACTCCAATGAAGAATCTGAAGAAATAGGTAATAAAAATCTGGAAACGTGGGCCCGGGTATTATTTTTTTTATTTAACTGAGATTCAAAAGAAGTTTTTGTACATTATTGAAAAATATCAGGGTAAATATGAAATATACTTAAATATATTGAATATAAAAACTTTTTAGGCAAACAATGTTTAGCTTTGACAGGCTTTAACATTATTTTTGTAACTTAAATCGTTTCAGCAAAAAATCTGAAAATTCCATTTTATGAAAACTAATTTTCTGTCCATAAAAATTGTTTAGCCTACGTAAAACTCACAGGAAGTCTTCTTTATATAAACGTACATTTTTGAAAACTATTTAACAAAATATGAGTACAGATATTTATGAGTATTTCCATAAACCAGGAGTCAAGAAAATTTTTTTATGCATGAAAATTGAATTTTTTTATTTTTCTCGGAAATGGTGCAAGATATCATAAATGAGTAAAAGAACTTTTTTAACTGTGCAAACTATTTTCTTAACATTTTTTCGTAACTGTAGTTGTTTTCGAGGAAAATGCAAAAAATCGATTTTATTAAAAACAAAATCTCCTGGTCACAAAAGTTACTCAGCCCGCGTAAAACCCACAAGATGTCTTCCCTATGATAAAAATAATTCAACAAAAAATTGGCAAAAAATATAAGTGTGGGTTTTTTGCGAAAATCGACTATAAATATTTTCAGAAAAACTGCCGCCATTTTGTTGATTTTAAACATTTTCTAAATTTTCTGGCGGATTTCAAAAGAAAACGATAAACGCTACCAGAATCTGGAAAGAAATCTTGAATATCTTAATTAGATAAAGAAATCTTAAGAAATCGTAAATATCTTAATTATTTATTGTTTTATTATACTTACTTAGAATTATACTTAAATTGTATGCTCAAAATTTGACGAAAATGATTTTTAAATAATATTTAAATACATTTCCTCTGAATTGAAAATTGTACTATGAAGTATATTAAAAATTATATATAGATACATATACTTATAGTATTTTTTGTATTCACTTAAGATATAGTTTAGTATTTTTTTTACGATCTTCAAAGATATTAGTGCCTATCTTTTAACAGTTGCTAATGCAAGATTTCACGCGCACTTCAGTGCGCGTATAAAATTGCTAGTGTTTAACAATTTATAAAGACTAACACACTCTCATAATGATGAGATTGTAAAAATCAACTTGCCTGTAACTTTCGGTGATTCCAGTTGCTTCTTCTTTCGTTTTTACGTCGGTGTAAATAGAGGAACAAATTTCCACTCTCGTTGGACATTTCATTGAATTCGCCAACTCTTCTACGTTTAAATTATCTACTATGTCTAATTCATCAATAGCGCCTCTCACATCTTGTTTATTTGCTAATCTGAAAATAAAAGGCAAATTTTTCTCTGTCTTGAAATTTTAAAATTACTAAAATTTTAAAATTTATGTTTTCTTACAGTAATAGGGGTTTTCCAGAAATGTGCTCGTGTACAATAAGTTCTTTAAACACTTCTCTGCTTTCTGAAAGTCGTGATAAATCACTGGCATCCACCACATAAATAACTCCATGAACCTGAAAGTGTTTTTAAAAATAAAAAACTATTTACAAGTTTTCAAATTTCAAGAAACATAAGTTTACTCACATCACTGTAGTATTTTTTCCAAATCGCTCGGATTTGAGGGCCTCCTCCAAGGTCGTAGATTTTTACTCGACACGATTTGTATTTTAAAGACACTGTACGAAATCCAATTGTTGGTAAAACAATCTGACTTGGATCTGAAAAAAAAACTTGTAGAAAGAAAAAGTAGGGGAAAAATAAAAAACATTCTGAATTTAAATTTAAAGACAAAAAAACTTAAAAACAGAGGGAAAAATAAATTAATAAATATTAAAACTAAAAAAGCACAAAATAAAAAATACATACCACCACTGATTCGATTCAAAACTAGAGTTTTTCCAGCATTATCAAGTCCAGCCATGAGTAACACAATTGTCCTAAAAAATAATTAAAAACTAAAGATACTAAAAAAATTAAATTTTGAAAGAAGCTAAAAATGTTTGTACTTTTCTGAGCATCTTCTGCGACTTAATTCCTCGATCGTCATCCGCACACAGTTTCCCATTTCTACATTCTAAGATTCTTAAAAATCTGATTAAAAATGTCTATCATTGTTGTTTATCATCCATTATCGACTTTTCTATTATTCTTTTTGACGGAACTTGAGTTTTTCAACAACACAAAAAAGAACGTTTCCGGATTCTGCTAAACACTTTTTTAGTCACGATTTTTTCTTTCTGGGGTCAAGTTAAAGCGAGGGACTTAAATTTTAGTACTTTGGTGTGAATTAATGTTAATTGATCGAACCGACGAAGCGCACGTGTAAGAGACATTTTCCTACGTGTCAAGTCCCTTGAAACAGATTGCGTTGTTATGGAAACCTTCGATCATTACAGTTAACTCACTGACGTCACAAGTCGATAAAGCAGTTCTTTAGAATTTTAATATATTGCTTGTTAATTATTACATAAAAAGGCTTTTAAAAGTGGATTAAAAATTTTTTGCGCTTTCAAATTTGAATAATTAAAACTTCGTTACACTTGTAATTTTAAATCTTTTCTAATTTTTAAGGATTTTCTGTTTAAAAATTCGAACCTCCTTTTCGAAAACTTCCAAACACTTCTTCTAAATCTAGAAAATAACAAAAAAAAAAATTATCCTTGGTTTTTTTAAAAACTTAATTTATTTATATATTTTAAACTTACTTTTAATAATTTCATGTATAAAATAAATAACAGAGAAAATCACTTTTTCAATCATTTTTAGAGGCTGCACTTGATGCAGATTCTGCTTGAGATAAAGTTTTACTGATGAATTTATCATGAAGACATTCAGCGCATTGCTTACTTTTTAAATGAGTGACCATGAGTTTCATTTTGCAGACCTGAAAAACAATTACCAATAGAAATAAATTTTAAAAAAGTAACAAACTCTTTTAATTTTAAAACAAACCTTTGCCTCCAGGCGCCCGTTTACTCGCTTTAAATTTTTGACGAGAAGTTTCAAGTCCTTGGGAGGTTTTCGCAGTCGTTGAATTTCATCGGTCTCTCGTCGCTGCTCATTTTTTCTTATTAATGAACAGGCTTTACATCGTGAGTTCATCCTCTCAGTCAAAATTGAACACAAATCAGAATGGCTGTTGACGAAAAAATTAGAAATTTAGAATTGGGAAATAATTTCCAATGTAGATTTTAAAATTAAAACGTAACTGCAGTTTGCAACGATTAAAGAAAACGAAGCATCGAAAACACGAATTGGAAAAAAAAGCGAGACTAAAAAACTGTCGACGAAAAATGGTCAATCTCAATGAAAGAAAGTATTTATGAAAATGTCGTCCCTCTAGATCCCTTACAACCCATCCCTTTTCCACCCCTAATACTTAAAAAATTCCTGGAAACTACCCAAAGTTCGAGACCACGAATTTATCGATGCAGATTAATTTTAATTTGAAAAGAAAAGGCCATATAAAATTTTCATCTCTCTAGAACTTCCGGATCTCACCCTTTTTCGGCCCCTGAGACTTAAAAAATGTATGGAAACTACCCAAGGTCCCAATTTACGAATTTTTCGACTGAAAAAATTTCAACTGATAAAAAGAAAGACATAAAATTATTATCCCATACAACTCTTACGTCTCACCCCTTTTCCGCCCCTAATACTTAAAAAATTTCTGAAATCTACCCAATATTCAATACCACGAATTTTTCGATGCAAAGTAGTTTCAATTAATAGAATGAAGTCCACATAAAATTTTCTGTACCCCTAAAGGCCTTGGATCTCACCTCTTTCCCACCTTTAATACTTAAAACTTCCTGGAAACTACCCAAAATTCGAGACCACGAATTTTTCGATGCAGAGTAGTTTAACTTGACCAAAAAAAAGTCAAAAAATTTGCAGCTCCCTTAAATCTTCAGATCTTTCCTCTTTTCCACCCCTAATACTTAAAAAATTCCTGGAAACTATGCAAAATTCGAGACGACGAATTTTGCGACACAAGGTAGTTTCAATTAATAAGAAAAAAACCATATAAAACTTTCAGCCCCCTGAACGCATTGGATCTCGTCCCTTTTCCACCCCTAGTACTTAAAAAATTCCTGAAAACTACCCAAATTTCGAGACCACGAATTATGCGATGCAAAGTAGTTTCAATTGATAGGAAGAAGGCCACATAAAATTTTTTGTACCCTAAACGCCTTGGATCTCACCTCTTTCCCACCTTTAATACTTAAAACTTCCTGGAAACTACCCAAAATTCGAGACCACGAATT
>JBAGKK010073097.1:0-27305 GCA_037177015.1 Euceroptres primus
CCTTACATTATTTCTGTGACCAGTCACAGGGGTGCCTTTCCGCCCCACGATGCGTGGGAAAAGGGGCAGGAGTGTGACCTAAGTTTTTTCTGGTTCCAGTCACAGGGGTGCCTTCCCGCCCTCCATGACACGTTGGAAAGGGGGTCGTGTCTGAACTAAGTTATTTTTGTGACCAGTCATTGGGATGCCTTCCCGCCCCCATGAAACGCTGGAAAGGGGGTTGTGTGTAACTTGAGTTATTTTGTGACCAGTCACAGGGATGCCCCCCCCCCCATGAGACGTTGGGAAAGGGGGTCGTCTGTTACCTAAGCTATTTCTGTGGCCAGTCATAGATATGCCTTCCCGCGCCCCATTACACGTTGAGAAGGGTATCGTGTGTGACTTAAAGAACTCTACACTTCGTACCGACATTTCCCTTATTTTCTCGAAAACTGTCAGTCGTAGGGTAAACATGTATTCAACATAAAATATGTATTTTCAAAGGATCTACAACTTTTATTTAAAGCTTTTTTATAAATTTTCACTATTCACTGAGATAAATGCAAAAAACCATGATTTTTATGGGTTTTTCATGGTTTTTACCATGAAGATGACCTAGTCGGTCATTTTCACTATCATTTTCGTAATCAGCGCATCAAAATACATAGGTATACGAAGTTTCAAATTAATCGGAGGTGGGCGCTATTCGGAAGTACACCCCAAAATTCTAATTGTTAATTAAAAATTATTATAAAAGCATGGTAATATCAAGGGGGTCTTACTGTCGATAACACCATGCATTAATTTTTTATTAGAGGCCTTAATTTAGAAATAGAACAAAAAAAAAACTTTACCAAATGACGAATTTTCACTTAAAATTGCACTGAATTTTCAATTGTTAATAATAAATTGTTTTTAAGTCATGGTAATTTCAAGGGTGTCACCAAAAAAAAATTTTTCAAAAAACGAATTTTATTTAAAATTGCACTAAAATTCTAATTGTTAATTAGAAATTATTCTAAAGTAATATCAAGGGGTTCTTACTCGGTAATACCATGCATTTATTTTTATATTAGAGGCCTTAATTTAGAAATGGGACCAAAAAAAAAGTTAACCAAATGACGAATTTTCTCTTAAAATTGCACTGAATTTTCAATTGTAAATAATAAATTGTTTTTAAGTCGTAGTAATTTTAAGAGTGTCTTGCTCGAAATTACCATCCATTAGTTTTTATTTTTTGGGCCTTAGTTTGAAAACGGGACAAAAAAACTTTATACCACTCTAACCTCAAAATCTCAACTTTAACATGATTTTTCGGCTCTCGTGGTATAAAATAAGTACTGTTCGATACTTGTGTGAAAGGTGATTTTTAGCGCACTTTTTGGGCCTTACTTTACAAACAGGACAAGAAAACTTTGTCAAATCACGAATTTTCACTTAAAATTGCACTGAATTTTCATTTGTGAATAATAAATTGTTTTTAAGCCATGGTAATTTGAGGAGTGTCTTTCGCGAAATTACCATCTATTAGTTTTTATTTTTTGGGCCTTACTTTAAAAAGGGGACAAAAAAAACCTTGCCAAATGACGAATTTTCATTTAAAATTGCACTACATTTTCAATTGTTAATAAACAAATGCTTTTAAGTCATGGTAATTTCAAGGGTGCCTTATTCGAAATTACCATTACTTAAAAACAATTTATTACTAAAAATCGAAAATTCAGAACAATTTTAAGTGAAAATTCGTCATTTGGTAAAGTTTTTTTAGTCTCGTTTTTAAAGTACGGCCTAAAAAATAAAAATTAATGGATGTTAATTTTGATCAAGATACTCTTGAAATTATCATGACTTAGAAACCATTTATTATTAACAATTGAAAATGTAGTGCAGTTTTAAGTGAAAATTCCTCATTTGGCAAAGTTTTCTTTGTCCCGTTTTTAAAGTAAGGCCCAAAAAATAAAAACTAATGAATGGTAATTTTGATCAAGACACGTTTAAAATTACCATGACTTAAAAAATAATTTATTATTAACAATTAAAAATGTAGTGCAACTTTAAGTGAAAATTCGTCATTTGGAAATAGTACATTTCGATACGTGTGTGAGAGGTGATTATTTAGCGCAAGAGACGTTTTTCGCACGAGCGAAGCGAGTAAGAAAAGTCAAGTGCGCTAAAAATCACCTTTCACACAAGTATCGAACAGTACTTATTTTATACCACGAGAGCAGAAAAATCATGTTAAAGTTGAGATTTTGAGGTTAGAGTGGTATAAAGTTTTTTTTGTCCCGTTTTTAAACTAAGGCCCAAAAAATAAAAACTAATGGATGGTAATTTCGAGCAAGACACTCTTAAAATTACTACAACTTAAAAACAATTTATTATTTACAATTGAAAATTCAGTGCAATTTTAAGAGAAAATTCGTCATTTGGTTAACTTTTTTTTTGGTCCCATTTCTAAATTAAGGCCTCTAATATAAAAATAAATGCATGGTATTACCGAGTAAGAACCCCTTGATATTACTTTAGAATAATTTCTAATTAACAATTAGAATTTTAGTGCAATTTTAAATAAAATTCGTTTTTTGAAAAATTTTTTTTTGGTGTCATTTCGAAAGTAAGGCTCCTAATTTTTTAAAAAATGCATGGTATTATCTAAAGCACAGAGACATTTATTATAACTCTATACGAAAATAGCATTTAAAGCTCGAAAATCATTTTACTTATAAATAAAAAATATAATACCATCACATTGACACAACACATTTCTAAAGTTTTAAACATACAACATAACTTTAGAAACTACTTACTATTTCGTCGCACGCCCACTTTGAGTTTCTTAATCAGAGCTTTTTCGTTGTAGTGAAATCTAGTCTTTTTTTGGAAGAATGAGATTTGGGAACAATAAAATTTGGAACAATTGAATACCTATCGTTTTTCTTGTAAAAAGCGACTATTTTCCATTGAAAAGTTTTTAGTCTGAGGAATCAGGAATTTGTTAAGAATTTTTTACTAATACGATTTACAGAAAAGAAGGGAAAGTTGTCTAAGACGGGCCCCCTTCTATATTTTCCGAAAAGGTTAGATTTTAAGGAACTTCAAGATCAAAAGCAATTACTAATATCAAAATTTGATCTTTGCTTCACAAAATTCATAAGCTTAAACGTTTAAAAAATGTTTAAAAGGCAATAAATTTCAATGTTGAAAAAAATGTATTTCTCCCGTCTTAGGCAACCCGGTATCCTAAGAACCCTTTTAAAAATAAAAAAATCTGTGTAATTAAAGACTAGATATTGATAAATTTTATTCATAGCGTACTGTTTAAACATATTCTGTACATTTATGTAAAATTCATTATAAAACGTAAAATAAGCGTTGAATAAGGTCTAACAGAAAACAAGTATTAACAGAGATCAAGAACTTAATATTTATATAAAGTTGTAAAATTACAATTGTTATTCATCGTACTCTCTAAATCTGAATTAGTAGTTTTCTACTAATGAAATAGTGCCGAATCGTTTACCAATTGCTTTAGTATGAATTTGTACTAATTTTTAGTAGAAAACTACTAATTAATGGTAGAAAACTACTAATTCACGTAGTAAGGGTTACTTATTTATTGAGCAAGTCTAAGTAAATTAGTAGTTTTCTACCATTAATTATTAGAAATGCTTACTAAAGCAATTGATAAATGATTCGGCACTATTTCATTAGTAGAAAAATAATAATTCAGATTTAGAGAATAGATCAAGAATTTATTGATATAACATGAATAAACAACATATTTTTAAAAATTTCTTGCTCATGATCAAAAAGCAATAAAGAGGTTAGGAAAGGTACTAATTATGGTGGAAAATTTTAATATCTGAGTTATTTTTGGTGTACCGTCAGTAATTCATAGATAAAGCAAATTACTCTTTTATCTGCAGTTTTCTAGCCTAATCGGGGCCCGTCTTAGGAATTTCGAATGTTCACAATTTTTTAAATATTTTTATTAAACAGCATAAAATTAATAAAACGTAAGTAACAATTGCAAAGTTTATAAAATTATCTATCAAGAAAAAAATAATAACTTACTCCTTTAAATCATTAGAATAAGTTATTAAATCAATACTTCTAAAACCGATGAAAGTTCGTTTTCTAATGTACAAAAATAATTTTTCTTTTCTGTTTCCGTTAACTTACTTCCAATGCAGAAAAAACACTTTCAAAATAACTAGAATTCTACTGAGCATGTGTCTTCATACATAAGTGATGAATATGTTTTCATACAAAAATATTAAGGGTGGTCTGTTTTAGGAGATGGTCCATCTTAGAAGGTAGCCCGTCTTAGGGAACTTTCCTTACCAGTAAAACCAAGAGATTGTCCTGCTACTTGAGATCTGGAATTCTGTAACTCCAGCCGATTTCTTTCTTCCTGATGAATGAAAAAAATGTTGTATGATTTCATTATTACGCCATGACATTACTCTTCATTTTATGTCGTTTTGAAACCACACCGAGAGAGAACATACTTACTTTTATCGTACGATCTCGTCTCACGTTACGTTAGTTTGGGTAATTCATACTATGACAGTATACATTCTTACTAAATAAGTATGGATACTTATTTATCCATACTTATTTAGAAAGAATGTATACTATCATAGTATGAATTATACAAACAAGCGTAGAGTGAGACGAGATCATACAAGAAAAGTATGTTCTCTCGGTGCAGTATTAAATTCGCTCGACTTGGTTGCTCGTATTAAGATTGAAATTAACGAGAATAGAAATGCTTTAACGAGTTCACCATTGTCAAGAAAGCTTTGCCTCGCTAGCGAATCCGTGTTTTTTTTCTCTATTGAGTTCTTTTCGGAGAGGGGGGGGGGGGTAAAAAAGCATGCTCGACTCTCTGCAGGAGATGGCAGTTTGAAATTATAAAAGTAGAGTGAAATGAAAACCTATTCTTTGACTGGCGTCATATCACGAACACAATTGCGGTGCGATAATGGAATAAAGGAATCAAAAAGGGACTACTAAGAAGAAAGGGATCGATTCTACCTGAAGTTAGGAAAGAGAAGAAATAGGGAATACGATTTCTACGAGTAAAATCCACCGTTATGTGGAATTTCACGAAGACGTGCAATGATAGTAAATGGAAGCAGCTCACATCTGTTATTTCTTGTTTTCAATTCGGCTACAACGACTCGCAAATCATACTCTGTGTCTGCGATATCAGTAGGAGGTGCATTTCTCCTTTTTTCGACCCACGAAAAAAAAATCAGGAAATAGAAAGCAGATAGGAAAAATAGAATTAAATATGAGTTGATCCAAAAGGAAATATCGGGTTCTATTTTTTTAAAAATCTTTTCAGAGACATTTCCAGTATTTTTATTTCATAGTTCCACGTTTAACCCTTCTGTGTCTCTTGGATATTTTCAACCTCCAAGTTCGTATTTTCCTGTCGCTAAAAATATGTTCACTTGTCATTATTAAGCCAACCATAGGTACTCCCCTTTTTGTTTTTATTCTTTATTTCGTAAGCATTCTACTTTTCTAATGAAACGATTTTAATCCGAGCCTTTTTACATTACATTTTTCAAAGTAGGAGCTCTCATCAAATTTGAAATAATTCCAAATGGTATATATCCCAGCTTAAAATTTAAAAATTATAAATATTAGAGTGGATCAAAAAACACAAATTTTGGAAATTGAAAACGCCTTTGCACTGAAAAGTTTCCTATTGGATCCCTCATAACTTTTGTAAAATTTGAAATTAATCGATTAATATCCTGAGGTTGGGCGGAGCCGAAATAAGTTTAAAAAATTCGTTATTCTCAGATTTTTGAAAAAATCAGTAATGTTACTTTTTTTTCGAAATCCACTTAGTATGTCCAATTTTTATAAATTTTGCTGAATTTTTAATTTGACTTTATACAGGAGAAAATTTCATTCTTATGAACCCCTTAAAATAAAAAAAAGTTCTAGAAGCTCTGAAAATTAAAATAAAATTTTTGTGAGCCTTCAAAAACTTTCTGGCACTCGAAATGTACCTACAAAAAAATTGGGCAAACTTCAACATTTGAAATGACTATAGCTTGATCCTGATTCAGAATATTGTCATTTTAAATTTTCAAGTTTTCCCAATTTTTTTGTAGGTAGATTTTAAGTGCCAGAAAGTTTCTGGATGCTCAAAAAAATTTTTTATAATTTGCAGAGCTTCTAGATCTTTTTTATTTTAAGGAGTCCATAAGAATGAGCGATTTTTTCAAAAGTTTGAGAATAACGAATTTTTAAAACTTATTTCGGCTCCACCCAACCTCAGGATATTAATCGATTCATTTCAAATTTTACACATATTATGAGGGACCCAAAAGCAAACTTCTTAGACCTAAGCCGTTTTTAATTTCCAAATTTTGTATTTTTCGGCTCACCCTAATAAATATTGAGAAAGACAAATTGTAATTTGCAAAATGGATTCTGAAGAACGTAATGTACTCTTGTGATTTCAGCGTTGAAGAATAAAGATGATAGCAGAGTAGGTACATTATTTTGCCGTCAGTCACCAAAATGATTAATGAGTGCTTCTTGTTCGCAGATGATAAGAAGTGTTCTTTGCTTCTGGAAATATTTTTCAGGGAAGATTCTTCTCAAATTTGAAAAGTCTCACTTGCTCTGTTTTCCGCCGAGTTTGAATTTTCTTTTTGTCTCTCAAAGCTAAGTTAAGGACAAGGCTCGCAATAAATAATTAAGGAGGGACATTATCATGAGGTACTGCAAAGCAAGATTGTCCTTGGGTACAAATTTATCACCACCTCCACTTCGAACACCTGCTCGTCCTCCATTTTGCCATGCCGCAAGTCCTGTCCTCTGTTTCTGTTAGAGGCTGCCCATATTTTAGTGGCACGCCGGAATCTTTTGTCTTCATAATATTTATCCCCCGGATGCCGAGAGTAATGGAGCGTGGGTCCCTTGAGAAACGAAGGAACGAACCGACGAACGGATGAACAAGATCGGAACTAAACCCTCTTGGTAAGCTAAGGCAAAGCTATAGTATAGACAGCGGTAGATGTAGCGTGATAAATTCGAATGGAACGTTAAATCCACTGGGTCTTGCGCGAGATTCCAATCGAGTAAAAAGAATGAAAATAGACCAATAGAAAAAAAAAGAATGACAGCCTTTTCCTGTCCTCGACGCTTAAACGTTCCGCGAAATCAGTATTAACCATTGAATTTCGAATAAATGGTTCCTTGCAGAGTAAAAATAAGCAGGGAAAAAACTCTGGTCATTTATCGGTTGCCAACATTTTTCCCCTTACAATCAATAATGCTCAATACCTTAAACGTTGTTTCCTTAAAATCCTTTTAAGACTGAGATCCTTAAAGACTGAAATTATTTTCAAAAATATCGAAAACAAATCTAAGTTTTATTACTGCTACAAGCTGTAGCATTTTTATTTCAAATAAATATTGAATTGAATGGTAATATTTAATCTGACATATGATCCATTCAACATCAAAGTAAACTTTCAAGCTTAATTATTCGTTATGATATCCAGAATTTTGCTTAATTTTTGAATTTGTTTTGAATGGTAATATTTAATCTTACGATGACATATGATCCATTCAACATCAAAGTAAACTTTCAAGCTTAATTATTATTCGTTAAGATATCCAGAATTTTGCTTAATTTTTGAATTTGTTTTTAGTTTCTAGAAAATGGAGTCAAAGTGTAACTTTATATGAATATCGGTCGCGCACCACAATCATACTCGTTTGTGCTTATTCAGTAAAAGTTAAGGGTCACACCGGGAAATTTTCTACCCTTTCGAATGTAAATACCGTAAAAATGGTCAGTACGTGAAAATAAACAAAACATTTTAATCCACATCGAGTACATATTCTTTTTTGTTTCATTTTCCAGTACCGTGTTTGGTTTCTCCAAAGGGATGTAAAGCTCAAAAATATTCAGCATGCTGAAGAAATTTTCTATTTAAAAAAAACATCAAGAAGCTTGAATGTCATTTGACAGTACAAAATTTGTTCAATGAGAAAGTAAAATTATTATAAATAATCAGGGTGGCCGTTTTCACTGACACAAAAATTACCAGTCATTTCCCGGTAATTAAATAATAGTTTCCAATGAATAACAGTTAATGCAATAGGTTTTAAAAATTTTAGAATGTTTTTTCTTTAATATTCTGAAAATAGAAACATGAATTTCTTTTAAGTTTGAAATTAAAATAGTTTATATTATTGAAGAAGTACAAATGGAGGTTTTTCAACTAAGCCCTATTGATTAATACTTTTATGGCGAACATTTTTATGTTTCTGAAAGCAACATTAGGCTATTTTATATAATGAAATGCCACTGTGAGTTAAACGAGAGTATAAGTTTTAAGTCTATGTAATATAAATATTTTAAGTTCAACTAATCCCTAGTGACTAAAGTGTGATATTAAAATATATAAGTCCGAATCCATTTCAAATTAAGCAGACAGTGCAACTTCAAGTCACAGAATTGGTCGTCTATGAAATATTATGTTTTTCAAAGGAAATAAGAAGATACGTATTTTATCGTTTTAAGAAAAAATACATTTTCACGAATTTATGAGTATTTGAATTTTATGCTTCATTTTTTAAACAAACACAACACTTTTCTTTAAACTTTTATAATTTTAGTTTCAATTAAGATATTTCAGTTTTCTTTCCTGATTATGGTGAGGTTTATTGGCCTCTTTCAAAATCATCCAGAAAATTTAAAAAATATTGAAAATTTGCAAAATGGCAACGGTCTTTCTGAAAAACTTAAAAGACGATTTTCTCAAAAGCCCCACCTTGTTTTTTGCCCAAATTTTTTTGATAAATTGGTACTGATATGATGAAAAAAGTAAATAAGTTTCATGCGGGCTAGACTACTTTTGTAAACAGGAGAATTTTTTTAATGAAATCAAATCTTTGAGTTTTTCTTACAACTGACGATACATACGGAAAAATATCAACAAAAAAGTTTGATGCTTTAAAAAAGTTCTACGCAAAAGACCTCTTAATCTTTTATAATATCTTGCATCGTTTGTCAGAAAAATTCGAAAATGTGATTTTGTAAAAACAGAAATTGTCCTGGACTCGAAAATGGTTTGGCCAATATAAAAGTCTCTCGATAGTTTCCTTATGTAAACATAAATTTTTTAAAAATATTTTAAAAAATTAAAAAGATGGATTTTTCAATATAAGGTAGATGTCCCAGTAATCGTGCAAATGGCACATAACCTAAAGAAATAATGATAAAAGATCTTTAAAAAAGTATTTAGTAACAAAAAATATCGAGCCTTAGCATTATTTATTATTAAAATCAATAACAATCAAGTATGAATGCTTAAAAAATAAGATTGGCAGCGAAAAGATTACTGGGACTAAGGTCACGATTACTGGGACATTTAACTTAATCGATCTTATTTTTTTAATTGAATTCTGCAAACATAAAATGGCGATTTCATCGAAAAACCCATCTTTTTAATTTTATCAAATATTTTTTTTTAAATTTATGTTTACAGTAGGAAACCATCCAGCGAGTTTTATGTTGGCCAAACCATTTTTGAGTCCAGGACAATTTCTGTTTTTAGAAAATCACATTTTCGAATTTTTCTCACAAACGATGCAGGATATCAAAAAAACATTAAGAGGTCTTTTGCGTAGAAATTTTTTAAAGCATCAAACTTTTTTGTTGATATTTTTTCATACGTGCCGTTAGTTGTAAGAAAAATTCGAAAATTCAATTTCATTTTGAAAAATTCTCCTGTTTACAAAAGTAGTTTAGCCCGCATAAAACTTATCTATTTTCTTCATCACATGAGTACCAATCTAGAAAAAAAATTTGGGCAAAAAACAAAGTAGAGGTTTTGAAAAAATCGTCTTTTCATTTTTTCAGAAAAACCATGGCCATTTTGCGAATTTTCAATATTTTTTAAAATTTTCTGGCGGATTTTGAAATTGACCAATTAACCTCACCATAATCAGGAAAGAAAACTCAAATATCTTGAGTCTAATATTATAAAAGTTTAAAGAAAAATTCTGTTTTTTTTTTAAAGAAGCTTAAAATTCAAATACTCATAACTTCGTGAAAAAGTAATTTTTATCAACACGGTAAAATACGTGTCTTCTTATTTCCTTTGAAAAACATCATATTTCACAGAACATAGACGAACGATTCTGTGACTTGAAGTTGCACTGCCTGTCTGATTTGAAATTGATTCGGTCATAAGTATTTACATTTTGTAAACGAAATGAGATCACAGAGTGTTATTGTTAAACAAGATATATTTTACATTTATCGTACTAACATTTCTACAATAATAAGTTTTATTTAGTAACTCAGTTTTTCAATCTCTTGATCAATGACTTCTGCAATTTTCCGTGCACTTTCTAAAAAAATTTTAAAAATTCCCGGTCAACAAAAAACTTCCCGGTCATTTCCCGGTTTTTCCAGGTCACAAAAAATTCCTGGTCATTTACCGGTTTTCCCGGTTTCCCGGTTCAGCGGCTATCCTGAAATAGTTTAATTCAACTGAGATCCCATTTTCTACGAGAAAAGTGTTCGCTAAAAGAGTTTCCTAGTCTACAAAAGAATATAAGAGAATGAAAAGAAATTTTGCATAAAATATATCCACAAAAGCTACGTGGCTAAGTAACTTTATGGATTGGGTAAAAGCTGGACGATGGAGGTACACCTATTTCAAAAATGATTTTAAAGCTCTTCGTCGCTTCTTCTTCCATATCCTTCGACTATGAACGTGACTCGTTTGCTAAAAGGAGCGACACGTTCGCTGCCGTGGTGGCAACTGGAGGAGAAAGGAGCATGAAATATTGGAATTCTTGGACAGCAGTCCAATCGTATCGCAACTAGCAGTATAAAATCGATCAAGGGAGAGGGAGATAAAGTCCACTGCACGCATATCCTTGCTACAGTTTGATTTAATCCCTCGTTGTTACGATTCCGTGGCTATAAATCCATCAGTAACACCGGCTAATCCAAACTGCTTTAGTCTTTTCGTTATTTCACTCTACGACCCTTTTTTTTTATCGATTTTCACTTACGATATATTAAGAATCACTAATCGTTTCTTTAGTCAAGATAAATAGATTTCCAGTTTCTTCTAGTTGAAGCGAAACTGTCAAACACGTAAAAATAGAAAAAATGCAATAAGATTCCTTTAATTTAAGATTTCAAGTTCTGATGACAAATCAACTCATGGCCGTGATAAAAATGGATTCTTCACAACTGAAGATATTTCTTTTTAAAAGAATTTGATACATAATGCGTCACAAATTACCGACCGTTCCTTATTTATATTCAGCGGCCTTATTATTAGAGAAATGCAAATATGGCGCTGAAATTTTGGGAAATGATAAAGAATATATTGAGGCATCGATGTTTGGTGAGTTTCAGTTTTTATTTTGAAAAAAATTGTTTTTCAAAATTTAGTGTTGCCTTGTAATTGGCAAGTATTTTTATTATCCCAATAATTATTGCAAAGGTATTTTGGTCTTAATGGTTAATTAAGGAGACAAAATAAATTATGTTAGAAACACATTTATTTTATGAAAGTTTCTCAACGTTTCAACCACACTGCGGGTTTTTTTCAAGAGTCAAAATTGAAAAATCTAGAGTTAAAAAATAAGTATTGTTTTAAATAAATATAGTGGTTTACAATTTCGTACAAAGGTCGTCAGAATAACAAAGTTTTCTTTGCAAAAAACAAATTTAGGTACATACCTATGTCAAGACAAGACAACATGTTTGTGTTTTAAAATCACTTAAAAAACGGTTGCATAAAAAATCTGTAATTTTTTTGTTTGAGCATCAAAGACTTGAGAGGCTCAAGTATTGACGATAATGTTTACATTTTCACGATGTTTTCGGATTGCCGATACAATACAGACTGAATTATAGGCAGAGAAATTATTATAATAGTGAAAGATGGGGACGTCTTAATAAGGCTAAACAATTTTAATAAACCACTGATGAAAAAAGCACGCCGAAGCTTCAAATTGAAATAAAATAATGTTACACTGATTGATGAATTAGTGATAAATTATAATATTAAATGTTAATGCATAATACATTGATAAATTTGGGCTGAAAATTTGGGAACTCATAAGGAATATATTTGTAGACATCGATGTCTGGTGCCCTTGAATGTTTATATGGAGCGGTAGGTTGTTTTTTAAATTAAATTGTGTTCACCTTGAAGTCCCTGTGCGTTGATGGTGTGATTGCACATGAAGGACCTGAGATATTTTTGTTTATTATTAATTTTTGGGGGGTTTGCTGCTAACTAAAGAAGATAATATCGATGTTATCACAAATGAGACTAATGAAAATATGCACGAAATCTCATTTGTAATTAAAGCGAAGGAATAAAGTCGCTGAGTATAATCGAGGTGAGAGTGCACTGCTATCAAAGCAGAAAGAAACTTTAGAAAAGGACAAGGGCGCCACCTAGGTTGCATTAAATTTTTGTAATAAAAATACTTATGATTACAAGGCAACATTAAATTTTGAAAATTAATTTTTTTTAAAATAAAAACTGAAACTCACCAGACATCGATGCCTCAATATGTTCATCATTTTCAAAAATTTCAGCGCTATTTTTGTATTTTTCTAATAATAAACCCACTGAAGATAAGTAAGAAACGGTCAGTAATTTGTGACGCATTATGTATTAAGACCTTAAGTCTATTTAAAATAGACTGCATTCAGTGGTCAGATATTTTAAATTCTCTGTTTTAAAGGCAAATCTCAAAACTATATTTGAGAATAGAAATTCCATTATAGGATAGAGTAGACTCCAATGAGTAATGAAACTGTTAATTTTACACCTAATTTGGTTTCCAAGTAAAGACATTGATACTATTAAAATCTCTAATCCTTCGAATTAGCTTCTTCAATATCTTCTTAAATTATACCAGAAAACCTGACCCAGTTGGAATCCTGCTCGATTCTTCAGCAGGCTTTTATGTTTAGGAAAATAAATGTTTTTCGAGGAAGTGCCATTTATAAACTGGTACCCAGTCGTAAAATTCAATCATATTTCCATTAACATTTTGAAGACCCTATACAAAGGGAAGCGCGCAAACTTTGGTAGAAAGTCGGGGGAAAAGCAGCATTCTATGATTTACAGAGGTCGTTAGTCAGGTTTTTCCTTATTTTTTCTTCTCTAAGCTGTTTGAAAAATTCTCCGAGGGGTTTCGAAATGCTATTTCTACCCCCGTCCATTTGGCAAAATCTCAATGACTTATTCATCGGGAGGGACCGAGAAAAATATAACGGGTCTTGTATATGATGTGGGCTGGACATTGAAGGTCAAAGGTGAAAATAGTGAAAAAAAATTCCCGACTGTTTCCCGACAAATTCCAGGGAATTTTCCTGAAAAAAATGTTTACATTGGCAATGAGAGAAGTGGAGGAGAGATAGTTAAAAATAGCCACCACTTGGAACGTTGGTTAAAGCGAATCGGTCGTACAAACAAATTGACGTAGGTCGGTAGGTAAAACAACCCCCGAAACTCATTCTGCTTGTCTCGCCCTTCTTTCCTACACGACTAGAAGGAGGCCACAGCATAAATCCCTCCGGGTAAGATATTGGCAGAATAAAAAAGATCGCTTGAGTGAGAGGATGCATCGGGTAGACGAAAGAAAAACGAGGTAGTGGAATGGAAAGAGGGGCGGAGTGAGGGGGACTTGACCATTGGAAGTTGGATGGTGAAGTGGCTCTGCGACGGGTGTACTTTTTAAAACTTTATGCAGCTTTTCAAACCTTTTTCATCCTTTGAATTGAACCGCAAGTGGGGGTGAAAAAGAAATAGCTGCTAATGACTCTCATTGAAATTATTCAGATGTAAAAGCGCTTCGAGAAAAGCTCGTTAACTAAAGTCGAGTAAAACTACATTGCAATCGAAGATAAAATATTTAGGGAAAAACAGACTATAATTTAACAGATAATCATCAGTTATTAGAATGATTTCCACGTAACTGCAGTTTGCTACGATAAAAAAAAACGAAGCATCGAAAACACGATTTGGAAAAAAACAAGCGAGACCAAAAAATTAACCAAGGAAAATGGTCAATCTCAATGAGGAAAGTATTTCTGGAACTTTCGATCCTCTACATTCCTCGGAACTTACCCCTTTTACACCCCTAATACTTAAAATATTCCTGGAAACTACCCAAAATTCGAGACCACGAATTTTGCGATGCAAAGTAGTTTCAATTAACAAGAAGAAAATCATATAAAATATTCAGCCCCCTAAAGTTTCGGAGCTTACCCCTTTTCAACTCTTAATACTTAAAAAATTTTTGGAAACTATCCAAAATTCGAGACCACGAATTTTGCGATGCAAAGTAGTTTCAGTTGACAAGAGGAAAGCCATATAAAATTTTCAACCCCCTAAAACACCTCAGATCTCACCCCTTTTCCACTCCTAATACTTAAAAAATTTCTGGAAACTACCCAAAATTAGAGACCCCGAATTCTGCGATGCAAAGTAGTTTCAATTGACAAGAAGAAAGCTATATAAAATGGTCAGTCCCCTAAAGGCCTCAGATCTCACCCCTAATACTTGAAAAATTCATGGAAACTACCCAAAATTTAAGACCACGGATTTTTCGATGCAGAGTAATTTCAATTAAAAACGAAAATGCCAGATAAAATTTGCATCCCCCTAAACGCCTCAGATCTCATACCCTTACCATCCCTAATACTTAAAAAATTCTTGGACAGAAGTTGGGACAGAAATTAATGACCACGAATTTTTCAATGTAGAGTTGTTTCAATTTAAAACGAAAAGGCCAGATAAAATTTGCATCTCCCTAATTGCCTCGGATCTCACCCCTTTTCTATCCCTAATACTGAAAAATTCTTGGCCAGAAGAATTCAGTTGACAAGAAGAAAGCCATATCAAATTTTCACCCTCCTACATCATTCATATCTCACCCCTTTTCGACACTTATATATATAAGCGAATGAGATACGAATGGTGTATGAGGGTGAAAATTTGATATGGATTTCTTCTTGTTAACTAAATTCTTCTGTCCAAGAATTTTTTGAGTATTAGGGATGGAAAAGGGCTGAGGTCCCAGACGTTTAGGGGGATACAAATTTTATCCAGCATTTTTGTTTTTAATTCAAACTACTCTGCATTGAATTATTCGTGGTCTCGAATTTTGTGTAGTTTCTAGGAATTTTTTAAGTATTAGGGGTGGAAAGAGGGTGAGATCCGAGGCGTTTAGGGGGCTGAACATTTCATATAGCTTTCTTCTTGTCAATTGAAGCTACTTTGCATCGCAAAATTCGTGGTCTAGAATTTTGGATAGTTTCCAAGAATTTTTTTTAAGTATTAAGGGTGTAAAAAGGGGTGAGATATGAAAGTTCTAGGTGGATGACAATTTCATCTCTTTCTTTTTATCAATTGAAACTTCTTTGAATCGAAAAATTCGTGGTCTCGGATTTTGGGTAGATTCCATGAATTTTTTAAGTCTTAGGGGCTGAAAAGGGGTGAGATCCGAAAATTCTAGAAGGATGAAAATTTTATTTGGCCCTTTCGTTTTAAATTGAAACTACTCTGGATCGAAAACTTCGTGTTTTAGGTAGTTTCCAGGAATTTTTTATGTATTAGGGGTGGAAAAGGGGTGAGGTCCTAGGCGTTTAGAGGGCTGAAAATTTTATATGACTTTCTTCTGGTCAACTGAAACTACTTTGCATTGAAAAATTCGTGGTATCGAATTTTGGATAGTTTCCAAGAATTTTTTTTAAGTATTAAGGGTTGAAAAGGGATGAGATATGAAAGTTCTAGGTGGATGACAATTTCATGTCTTTCTTTTTATCAATTAAAACTTTTTTGATTCGTAAAGTTCGTGGCCTTTTGGGTAGATTCCATAAGTCTTAGGGGCTAAAAAAGGGTCAGATCCGAAAATTCTAGAAGGATGAAAATTTTATATGGCCTTTTCGTTTTAAATAGAAACTACTCTGCATCGAAAAATTCTTGGTTTCGAATTTTGGGTAGTTTCCAGGAATTTTTTAAGAATTAGGGGTGGAAATTGGATGAGATCCGAGGCGTTTAGGGGGCTGAAAATTTTATATGACTTTCTTCTAGTCAACTGAAACTACGTTGCATTGAAAAATTCGTGATCTCGAATTTTGGATAGTTTGTGAGGTATAGTGAGTTCCGAGGTATCTAGAGGGACGAAACTTTCAGAAATACTTTCTTTCATTGAGATTGACCATTGTCCATCGTCTTTTTTTTGGTCTCGCTTGTTTTTTCCAAATCGTATTTTCGATACATCGTTTTTTTAATCGTTGCAAACTGCAGTTACGTCGATTTTCAGATCTGCAGAAAGCAAGCAATACAAGTGCTTAGGTAAACAAAATTCCATGGAATGTCCGTGGAATTTATGTGATAAAGTGGGATTTATTTTTGAATTCGTTCATTTTGACTCATTTTTATAATATGTTGGAATTTTTGTCTAGATTTTCTGGAAACCAATGAACTTAGAATTGGAACTTCATAATTCTGAATTTTGAGTAGCTTTTTGTTCTTGTAACGACTTTAGAGTTAAAATGGATATTTCAAACTAAAAGCGTCGAAGGAAAAAATTTGCTTCTTAATCTAAAAGAAAACTAGGACTGGAAATTCGTCCTGGAATCGAGGCATTAGCGTGAAGGACGGTTTTTCGCACCACGTCACGTCTGAATAACAAATCCCCGGTTACGCTCCTGCCACAACGCATTGCCTAAGTTCTAACACTCTCTTCCTCTCCTTAGGCTTCATCTATCCCTCTCTTGTCTTCAACTTTTGCGACCCTTTCTTCCTAGCTTCCTTCCCTCAAGCTTTGCTAGACTAGAGTCTAGAAGACTGCTCGAATCGGAATGCGATTATGATTAATGGAACCTCCGTGTACCTTGATGCCAGGATGTCGTTACTTACCTTGCACAAAAGGGGCGTAAACAATTCACAACGCCAACCCAATCGCTTCTTCCATTCTTCATCCATGCTTTCACCTTACTTTCCCTTTTACCTCGATCTATTATCCTAAAGAGATTCTCTTGTCACCTGTTTTGCAATTAGGGTGAAACGTTTTAAGGCTTATCATCAGAGTCGATTCTTTAGGCACAAAAACAAGCTCCTAATATCCCAAGATCAATTGTTTTAATTTCTTTACAAAAGCTTTCAAAGAGAAAAAAATGATAATCTTTAATTATCTTTGTGACAATAAGAATTTATGTCAAAAGTAAAATTCGGTGGAAGAATTCCTTGAGAAAATGAAAGCTATTGGTTGAATAATTTCCTAAAATTAGAGCCTTTTGGATAATTTTATACAAGTCTCAAATTTTACAGGAATCAGGTTAAGATTTTTAACCCCTGCTTGCCTCCGCGTGGTAAAAAACTACCCCAGGCCTATATAACTATACTATACTCGTATACAGAAAGACCAAGAGAAGATGCTCATCGTGTTTACGCCCAGCGTGTATTGACCACAGTGTTTTTATGTGCCTGAATTGCACAGGTTCATAAAAAAAGTGTCTGAATAATGCTAAGATTGTCTCTTAAAGTGTCTCTTAAATGCTAAGATTTTTTGATATTACATTCCTCTTTACTAATTTAAAGTAAAATTTTACTTTAAACACAGTTTAAATAATAAATAAAATGAGTTATTTTGCTAAAAATAGGTATTTCATTTTTTCACCAAATTTCTCCCTTCATTTCTCAGAATAAATATACTTTTGTCGGTAGAAAATTAAATACTATTTTTTTCCCTTATACTGATAGACCAAATGAAGACTTAGTTCAAATTTTAGCTCATTCTAACGTGGGGGGAAAAAATTATGAATTTTTTTGTAAAAATTGTCATTTTTGCATTTTTTTTAACTTTAGCATTTTTTTTGGTATACTTAAATTAATTTTTGGCTATATAAAGTACACCATCTTTTAAAGCAAGCTTTCAATATGTTCTAAAAAAGTTTTCAAGTCAAAATATTCAATAGTTTATTTTTTATAACAGTTTTTGTCACTGGGGTAGAAACTTACCCCGTTGTGGCAAGTATGTTATTCTACAGAGGTGTGGCAAGCAAGGGTTAAAATTCTTGCTCTCTACATTTGAGTTAGTCAGATTTCACCAATTTCTTAGTGACTTAATTCTAGCTATGGCAATTAATAAAGTTTCACTAAAAGTCAGTGGAAAATCACTGCAATTTCAGAGATTTTCAGTGATTGATTTCAATTACTTCACTAATTTCTCAGTGATTCAACTATAGCTAAGACAATTAATAACTAATTAATTAAGTAATTAGGAATTAGAAATTGCCATAGTTAGAATTGAGTTCCTGAGAAATTAGTTAAATTTGATTGATTCAAAGCAAGGGAGTGGTTAGCTCCAGTATTTCTGAAAAATTCAGAGAAAAACTTATTACCTCTATATCCAGTTATTCCATTAGTTAAACGACATTCCAGAACAATTATTAATTCTAAACTATTCAACGTTGATTTAAGTAATTTTGATTTCCTTCCCTCTATTCTATCTATTTTATCTTTTTATATATTTTATCTCGTGTTCGTGTGGTTGTCCTATAATGATTGACGAATTAGCTGAAGCAACCTTCGGTTCGGTCGGGATTCTCAGTTGAATTATTACTGAGCTTATCCCAAGGGAAAGCTCATCTCTGACCTGTGTTTTCGTAGAAAGGAGTTTTCGTCAATTCAGACAAGAGGAGTCAAGGGACGATAAAACTTTTCAGAAGCTCGTAAATGCTATCATAAATATAAAGGTAGTTTTCATTCTACATGAAAATCGAATAAAAAAATTTACAACAAAAAAAAAACTAATGCAGAAATAAGAAACTTAATTAAATGATTGTTTAACTTATAGTAATAAAACATTTTTCAATATTTTTTCCAATTAAGTAAATACTTTTTAAATATTTTTCTACAGAAAATCAAAGTTAATTTACTTTCTCTTTTTGAACGATTTGATTTAATGGATATATGTTTAACTTCAATAACTTACTCAAATACATCTCGCGGTGGATGTGACCAAACTCAAACGTGATCTTACCTAAAACAAAAAAGAGAACATTTTTAGTTAAACATTAAACATAGTTAATTAAAAAATTTGTTTCCTACTTTTTTTCGTAGTCTTCATCTTTTGCAAAGTAATTGAAAACGGAAGAAGATTTTCATTCATACTCATGTATTAAATGCGTAATTATAAAGAGTGCAGTCCTATTTCTAATGTACGAAGCACCATGAATCATGATATTTCACTTATTATTCCAGACGAATTAAGTTCTAACTTTGCCATGACTTTCGTTGGCAGTCTCTATTTCTAGTGAAGTTACTCGCTTTTCTGAGCCAACTGATTCATCTATGAAAAGATGAGGCATAAGCACCAGAGAATATCTGCTTTGGCCACTCAGGGTAATGAAACTTTATAATTTATCACGAACCGCTGTGTAAACTCATCAAACAGTTATGATTCACTTGGCTCTTTACACTCATTTCCTACGTTCCAGTTAACTAGACCTAGAGCCTTCTAACTAGAACCAGAGTACTTGTAGATAAATATAACCTATATTTTCTCAACGCATATTAAGTGTGCAGAGTGATTCTCCAACTGATTAACATTGGATAGCTGAGAAATAGTACATCTAATTCTCTAGTGATCTACACAATCTAAGTTCTTCATAATTAATTAAATTCTACACAAGATAAAAATTTGTGCCTCTAGAAAAATGTAGAGAAAAACTTTTAGTTTGTTATTTCTTCCACTGTAAAAAATGTCAGGAATTTTCCTAATATTAGGAAAACGATGATCGACTTAACGCTGAATTCGAACTCAAATTGAGTTTAAACAAAAATGAGTCTCATAAACAAATGAAATCACAATTAAAAATTTAATTGTTTTAAATTATTCAGAATAAGATGCAACAAAATTCATATCAATAATTTTCTGTGATTCTTTTCTTGGGAATATTTCACATTTTATGGGGATAATACTAATCCTTTACAAATTATTTAGGAAACTTTTCCTAATTTTTTAACAAATTTTACCCAAAAGTTTAGATAGTAATGGAGAATTCAGAAGATTCAAAAAAATTTATACTTCGTTTGTTCCTCTTGAGATTCATTTATTTCTTCAGAGATTCAAAATATTAAGCAAAATAGTTTTTCTTTTTCTCTCCTTAAATTGTAAAATCTATAAAGTGTACAGATGAACCTAACTCTACGTTATTTTATTTTAAAAAATCAATCATTTCCAATAAAAAAATAAAAAAACGTAAGAATGTTTCGTAGCTTAACCCGACTTTTTTGCAGTGGTTTGACATAATCGACACATGTTGGATCTAAATTTATAGCTATTCAGTGTATAAAAATTTTTTAAAAGAATTTTCCTACCCTTATAAACCACCCCCAGATAAAAAAATCACTCTTAAGGTATACAAAATTGTAATTTCGTCTCTCGTTAATTTATACAGTTTTAAATTGAAATAAAAGAGTTTCGGAGCACGTCGATATATTGTCATAGAACTTGCCATCATTTCTACCCTTATCAACCATCCCTAAATTTAGAAAAATGATCCCTAAAGTCTAAAAAATTAAAATACAACTTCCAGTTATTTTATCATCAAGTGGGTTGAAGAGAACATAATACAGCACATGTAGATATATTTTTAAAAATTTTGAAACCATTAAAACCCTTATAAACCATCCCTGAATTGAGAAAAAAGCACCTCTAAAAATTAAAATATTTTAATCTCATTTCCTGGTACTTTATCCTTCTCTGCATTAAAGAATAAGTACTTATGTACATGGAAGTATGTTGTAAGACACTTACGGATCATTACAACCCTTATAAACCACCTCTAAATTTAGAAAAAGGTACTCCAGAGTGTAAAAAATTAAAATTTAATTCCCAGTTATTTTATCATAAAGTGAATTGTAGAAAACATACTCTAGAGAATGAAGACACATTCTAAAAAACTTCCAAACCATTACTTACAAACCTTATAAACCTTATAAACATAATACAGCACATGTAGATATATATTCAAAAATTTTGAAACCATTAAAATCCTTATAAACCACCCCTGACTTGAGGAAAAAGTGCTTCTAAAAATGTTTAAATTACAATCTCATTTCTTATTATTTTGGCCTACTCGAAATTGAGGAATAAGTACTAAAGTACATGTAGGTATGTTGTAAGACACTTACCGATCATTACCACCCTTATAAACCACCTCTAAATTTAGAAAAATGATCCCTTAAATCTAAAAAATTAAAATTCAACTTATAGTTATTTTATCATCAAGTAGATTGAAGAAAACATAATACAGCACATGAAGATATATTTTTAAAAACTTTAAAACCAATACAACCCTTATAAATCACCCCTGAATTGAGAAAAAATCACCTCTGTTGATTTAAAAATTATAATCTCATTTCTTGTTATTTTATCATGAAGTGAATTGAAGAAAACATACTCCAGAAAATGTAGACATATTACCACTTCAAAATAAACCTAATTTAATAAGACATAAACCGTTATCACTCTTATAAACCACCCCTTAATTAAGAAAACAGCACTTCTAATAATTTAAAAATTATAATCCCATTTCTTGTTATTTCATCTTGTTCTAAATTGAAGAATAAGTGCTCCGGTACATATAGATTTGTTCTGAGACACTTACGGACCTTTAAAACTCTTATAAACCACCCCTATATTATAAAAAATATCTATGTACTTAAAAGTTTGTTAGGGGTGATTTTTGGAGACACATGAATATTCTCCAAATTCTATTTGAAATTTCTATTTTACCATAATTTCTATTGTACCAAATTGTTATTGCGCATAATTTACAAATTTCCGAATTTCTGTTCGACATAATATTTGTTTATACTTATTTTCGTTTAATCTAATTTCTATTTTTCCGATTTGTTATTTGCCATAATAAATATTTGTCCGAATTCCTATATTACATAATTTTCGTTCCTCCGAAGTATCATTTGTCATATTTTTCAATTATCCGAATTAACATTTGACATAATTTTCATACTTCCCAATAACCACATAACCTAAAATTCACTTGTATGAAACGCCATTTGTCGTAATTCCCACTTCATCGAATCATCATGAAACCGAAATTTCATTTGGCATATTACCAAACAGACATAAACATAATGGCATGAAATTCAAAATTAGCCAATCAGAATTTTTTCAAATTAAAATGAAAACTTCTGATTGGCTAATCTTGAATTTCGCGCCATTATGTTTATGCCTGATTGGTAGTATGCCAAATGAAACTTCAGTTGGTTACATGACATTCGATGAAGTAGGTATTATGACAAATGGGGTTTCGTGCAAGTAAATTTTAAGTTATGTGGTTATTCGGAAATGTGAAAATTATGTCAAATGATAATGCGGATAATTGAAAAATATGACAAATGATACTTCGGAGAAACAAAAATGACGTAACATGGGAATTCGGACAAATATTTATTATGGAAAATAACAATTCGCGAAAACAAAAATTAGATTAAATGAAAATTGAAGGGTGACAGTACAGAACTAGATAACCAGCAAAATGTGAATTTTTCAGAGAAGCCATAAAGCATTCTGTAGAATCGAAATCACCATTTAAAGATAAAACAAAAGTCCACTCCCGAGCTGAAATGTTGCTGAATTGATGACAAAAAAGTTTGAATAGAAGAAGTTATCCAGTTTCGAGGAAATAGATGTAGAAGTTGACAATATCAAAGTGACACTAGCCTAAAATTCGTGCAATCTTGGGTGCGGATTTCCATAAAACCTGCAATTTTAGGTTTGAAAAAAAAACAAAAACTTTCTCCCGAGATATTGAGTTGCTGAATACGGATCAACAAAGCTTGATGTAAAAAAGTTAGCCAATGTAAATCCGTTGAGTGAAGATAAATCAGCCAAGAATTTTGAGCGTACAATTTTTTAGGTTTGCAAAATCTGGTTTGGATAGCGATTAAAAATCGAATTTTCAATTTTTTACAAAAATAAAAACTTGCATCCAAGATGTGGGAATGCTGAATGAGACTAAAAAATATTTTATTAAGAAAATGATTCTGTTCCGACAAAATCAAGATTTACTGTGACGATATCGCACTGTGCCAAATAATTTCTCGCTGAAAGTCTGATAAAAAAAAAGGAAATTATATATTTTTTACCAATGAACTTAAGTAATTTTAAGGTATCAATTTCTTTAAATAATATAAATTTTAATTAATATTAAATTTCTTTTAAAAACTGGTATTTCTAGAAAATTCAATTTTTCCATTTTTGCAACTAAATAAAAAACTTTTAAAATTAATTTCTGTCTGAAAAACCAAGCATTCATGCTTGTCAAATTTTCTCAGAATTTTTAAATATAAATTGTAAAAGTTATTTCTAAAAAATATTCGGTAACCTTATCTGCCATATTTGGTACAGTGGGCACTAAAAAGGTTAAAAATGAAATTTCGAAGAAATCCCTTTAGCACAACATGTTTTTGATTTTTTAAGAATTTTTTATACAAAAAATCCATTTTCCACAAAAATTTTGGTTCTCTAGTTCTGTACTGCCACCTTTCAATTAGGATAAACGTACATTATGTCGAATGGAAATTCGGAAATTATGCCAAAAAGTAATTAGGTATAATAGAAATTATGGTAAATGGCAGTTAAGACAAATAAAGGTTATGTCAGGTTTCATTCGGCTTAATAAAAATTATGATAAATGGCTGTTCAGTAAGTTGATTTTCGATCAGATGAAACTTAGGTCAAATAGAATTTAGGGAATATTCATGCGTCTCAAATAAGTACATGAACTGAAAATGAATACAAGTTTGTTTGTAGTAGTAGTATTATAATTGTTAGGTCTGATTTTTGGCATATTATTACTGTTGGGGGTAGTTTCTTCCTGACATTTTGCACATAATTTTGATGTCCTTTCAAAATAAATACATGAACTGAAAAATGAATAAAAGTCTGCTTTCAGAAGTATTGCCACTGTTAGGTGTGGTTTTTGGCATATTATTACTGCTGGGTATAGTTAAATGGGTATACTTTCTGCTGGGTACACTTTCTTCCGCACCTTCTCTGCATAAGTTTTTTGGTCATTTAAAAAAAATACATGTTTAAATAGAAAAAAATATTGCCTCGTTTTTCATTTTCTCGCACTTTTTGCACTTTTTGACAGGATATTTTACTAAAGGAAAGCAACCCTTATATTTCCCAAATTTGACGTAATTAAATTCATCCTTCCTCTTTAAAATGAGACCTTAGTGATAAAAATTAATACATATGTTAATATTTATGAACTGTGCGATTTTTTAAAAGTGGTGGGACGTATTTGTTCCACTGGCCGTTAAAGGGTTAAAAAAGAAAGTAGTAGAGTTGATGATTCTTGAAAGATAGAGCGGAAGAGCAAGGGAATATTGCAAAAGTTAGTGAGGAAGTTAGCTTCCCTTTGCCCTTCTCGTCAACAAGCTGCATATAGAATGGCTTGTATATATATATAAACGTCGCCGTCGGTCCTGCATCTCGTCTCTTGTTCCGGGACCGGCTTCTGTAGTGCTTTTGCCGTAACTCGACGTCCGATTTGACAAGAGGGGGGCAACCCTTCTGCTATTCTATGCATGGAACGCCGGTACGTGGAACGCCTCTGTTGTCAAGACTTTATGTGCACAGAGCAGGCTGGTGACAAAATGCCTGAAAACGTTATACAGCATCGTTTCGCACGAGAAATCGCCGTCAAGAGATGGATAGAACGCGTTTAAAATTACGCGCTACTCAGTTCCTCCCAACATCCTGACTTCCGTACTTTATCAACCGTTCTCACAAGTCTTTAATGCTGCTGCGAGATATACTCGGTACTACTCTCGTAATTCACAACAACAAATTCAACTTGAGGAACTTTGTCTTTGACAAATGGATCGAAATTTTTCCTTTTTGTCTGAATAGAACAGGCGACAAATTTTTGATCGATTGAAATCATTTAGAGAATAAGTCCAGTGTACGAGATTTGTTGTGATTTATTTCCAGATTTTAAGGTTGAGAAATTTCCAACTTCCAGATAAGAAATGATAAATTTCTTCTCTAAATTTGAGTCAGTGAAATTTCACTGAGAATTAGTGACTCATTTTTGACTAACTCAATCAGAGAAAATTCATTAAGAAATCAGTGATTAATCACTGAAATTACAGTAATTTTTCCCTGATTTACCGGTAGAAAAAGTTACTGAAATTTCAGTGATGCTTATTAATATTGATAGATCTCTGAATTTTTAGACTCTAAAAACAGTGAAAAATTACTAAAATTTTAATGATTCATAACTGATTTCTCAATGAATTTTTTACTGATTGAGGTAGCCAGAAGTTTGTCACTGATTCTCAGTGAAATATCACTGATTTACACTTAGAGAGTTCGGAATTTCACATTACCAATAATTTTTCATATTAATTTTTCGAGATACCGTATTATACCAAAATCACCAAATTTCGGACACCCATTTTTCTTTGTTTCCAGATGATTGAATGGTATAAAAGTTACATAAATTAAAAGCCCAAAGCCTAACATCATGCGAAAAGTTAGATTTGTATTAAAAAAATTAGTATAAATCCAAGAAAAATAGGTGCAAATTTCAACTAATTAAAATTAAAATTAAAATATTAATCCTTTATTCAAGTTGTATCAATATTATGGAAAATCATGCAGTTTTCAACGATACTCTCTAAATCTAAATCAGCCAATTTTCACTGATTTCATTCAGTTACGCATTTTTAGCTAATTCATCAGTGAATTTTGACTGAATTTCAGTCAATTTCACTGAAATTCAGTCAAAATTCACTGATGAATTAGCTAGAAATGGGTCATTGAATGAAATCAGTAAAAATTTTGACTGATTCAGATTCAGAGAGTATACTTCGTTTGGTCAGAATACGATTTCTCGTGAAAAGTTGGTCCTACACATTGTAAAAAATAAATACCAATATAATTTCTCGTATTTTCATTTTAAAGAATACCTAATTATTCATGAAATTGTAATTTACAGTTTTATTTTAATTTTCTTGTAAAAATAATTTAAATAGTATTTTTAGAAAAATTTCTGATAATTATTTATCGCTACTTTATTTATTTTATTATTTTTAAATATTACATTTGATATTACCGGCTGTGTACGTTTTACTGCTGGCACTTCGATTTTCTTTTTACTAACGTAAGCTTCTCCAGCCTCTCTAGCCCTTTTATTCTTTCCTGCGTACCATTCTAATAAATTTAATTTTCTTTTTTTACCTCTGTTAAACAGTTTAATGTTAGATTTAGAAAGGTACATTTTCGAAAAATATAATCTCGTCTATTTTGATATTTCATTCCGAATTCAGTTTACGAATTATCAATCGCAGCACTTCCGCAGAATAGAGAAACAGTTTTAAAAAACTCGCATAGAACTCCATGGATACAAAACATGTGTTGATACAACGTTCTTTCTGCGGAGGCTTCAATGATCCAGATCGGGGAAAATGACACTACTAATAAGAACATATTAATTACGTTATTTTTGATATTTAAAAGATTGTTTCTGTGGAAAGTTTAAAGCCAAGTATTTCGTGAATACAAGGAACAAAGGAAATAGTTGTAAAAAATCCTACGGTAATAAAAATGACGAAATTATCAGAAGTAAAAAGTTATGTCTCCATGTTGAAATAGTTATTTGTGATACAAGTGCGTAAAATAGATGATTTTACGAGAGTGATGCAAATCATACGAGTAAAATCATCTTTCACGGCTAGCTTGAACCACTTTTGACTGAAAAGTGCTCGCCTATCCCAGTTTCTTTCTGAATATGTTTTGGGGATGCCTCGCGAGTATTTTAAGGTCTAAATGAAAAAAATTGTTGGGACCCTCTTTAAGAAATCATAATTTTTATTTTTTTCTTGTAGGGTTATTAGGTATATTTTCGTTAAAATCATTGCAAATTGAATTTTAATTGGTAAAAACCATTTAGTTTGGCATCCAAAATAAGCATCTAATAGTCAAACATCAAGTAACATTCAGAAGGCTTTAAAATCTTGCAAAGGTAAAAAAAGTCAGTTTTCTTATAATTTCTCCTTTTCACTGCATTGCACGCCTAAATTCTCTGAACAACAATTTAAGTGCACAAAATTCCCTATAAAATTTTAAAAAAATAATGTTTTATCTTGAATAGTTTAGGAGATAGGGTAAGAGCACCAGTTATTGGCACCTTAAGAGGAAATTCAGACTTTCGGAAATAGATGTATACATAATATCTT